>CAMPDV010005033.1:0-30860 GCA_946699065.1 Loxodes magnus
AATAATGATTAGTGTTATAAAGAGTAAGTAGTTAGTTTTAAAAGTGAAGTGAAGATGAAAGTAAGAAAAGAAGAGTGATTTCAGTTGTGAAAGTTTTGATAAGATTAGAGTTATAAAGAGTAAGTAGTTAGTTTTAAAAGTGAAGGTGAAGATGAAAAGTAAGAAAAGAAGAGTGATTTCAGTTGTGAAGTTTTGATAAGATTAGAGTTATAAAGAGTAAGTAGTTAGTTTTAAAAGTGAAGTGAAGATGAAAAGTAAGAAAAGAAGAGTGATTTCAGTTGTGAAGTTTTGATAAGATTAGAGTTATAAAGAGTAAGTAGTTAGTTTTAAAAGTGAAGTGAAGATGAAAAGTAAGAAAAGAAGAGTGATTTCAGTTGTGAAGTTTTGATAAGATTAGAGTTATAAAGAGTAAGTAGTTAGTTTTAAAAGTGAAGTGAAGAAGAAAAGTAAGAAAAGAAGAGTGATTTTCAGTTGTGAAGTTTTGATAAGATTAGAGTTATAAAGAGTAAGTAGTTAGTTTTAAAAGTGAAGTGAAGAAGAAAAGTAAGAAAAGAAGAGTGATTTCAGTTGTGAAGTTTTTGATAAGATTAGAGTTATAAAGAGTAAGTAGTTAGTTTTAAAAGTGAAGTGAAGATGAAAAGTAAGAAAAGAAGAGTGATTTCAGTTGTGAAGTTTTGATAAGATTAGAGTTATAAAGAGTAAGTAGTTAGTTTTAAAAGTGAAGTGAAGATGAAAAGTAAGAAAAGAAGAGTGATTTCAGTTGTGAAGTTTTGATAAGATTAGAGTTATAAAGAGTAAGTAGTTAGTTTTAAAAGTGAAGTGAAGATGAAAAGTAAGAAAAGAAGAGTGATTTCAGTTGTGAAGTTTTGATAAGATTAGAGTTATAAAGAGTAAGTAGTTAGTTTTAAAAGTGAAGTGAAGATGAAAAGTAAGAAAAGAAGAGTGATTTCAGTTGTGAAGTTTTGATAAGATTAGAGTTATAAAGAGTAAGTAGTTAGTTTTAAAAGTGAAGTGAAGAAGAAAAGTAAGAAAAGAAGAGTGATTTCAGTTGTGAAGTTTTGATAAGATTAGAGTTATAAAGAGTAAGTAGTTAGTTTTAAAAGTGAAGTGAAGATGAAAAGTAAGAAAAGAAGAGTGATTTCAGTTGTGAAGTTTTGATAAGATTAGAGTTATAAAGAGTAAGTAGTTAGTTTTAAAAGGTGAAGTGAAGAAGAAAAGTAAGAAAAGAAGAGTGATTTCAGTTGTGAAGTTTTGATAAGATTAGAGTTATAAAGAGCAAGTAGTTAGTTTTAAAAGTGAAGTGAAGAAGAAAAGTAAGAAAAGAAGAGTGATTTCAGTTGTGAAGTTTTGATAAGATTAGAGTTATAAAGAGTAAGTAGTTAGTTTTAAAAGTGAAGTGAAGAAGAAAAGTAAGAAAAGAAGAGTGATTTCAGTTGTGAAGTTTTGATAAGATTAGAGTTATAAAGAGTAAGTAGTTAGTTTTAAAAGTGAAGTGAAGATGAAAAGTAAGAAAAGAAGAGTGATTTCAGTTGTGAAGTTTTGATAAGATTAGAGTTATAAAGAGTAAGTAGTTAGTTTTAAAAGTGAAGTGAAGATGAAAAGTAAGAAAAGAAGAGTGATTTCAGTTGTGAAGTTTTGATAAGATTAGAGTTATAAAGAGTAAGTAGTTAGTTTTTAAAAGTGAAGTGAAGATGAAAAGTAAGAAAAGAAGAGTGATTTCAGTTGTGAAGTTTTGATAAGATTAGAGTTATAAAGAGTAGTAGTTAGTTTTAAAAGTGAAGTGAAGATGAAAAGTAAGAAAAGAAGAGTGATTTCAGTTGTGAAGTTTTGATAAGATTAGAGTTATAAAGAGTAAGTAGTTAGTTTTAAAAGTGAAGTGAAGATGAAAAGTAAGAAAAGAAGAGTGATTTCAGTTGTGAAGTTTTGATAAGATTAGAGTTATAAAGAGTAAGTAGTTAGTTTTAAAAGTGAAGTGAAGATGAAAAGTAAGAAAAGAAGAGTGATTTCAGTTGTGAAGTTTTGATAAGATTAGAGTTATAAAGAGTAAGTAGTTAGTTTTAAAAGTGAAGTGAAGATGAAAAGTAAGAAAAGAAGAGTGATTTCAGTTGTGAAGTTTTGATAAGATTAGAGTTATAAAGAGCAAGTGGTTAGTTTTAAAAGTGAAGTGAAGATGAAAAGTAAGAAAAGAAGAGTGATTTCAGTTGTGAAGTTTTGATAAGATTAGAGTTATAAAGAGTAAGTAGTTAGTTTTAAAAGTGAAGTGAAGATGAAAAGTAAGAAAAGAAGAGTGATTTCAGTTGTGAAGTTTTGATAAGATTAGAGTTATAAAGAGTAAGTAGTTAGTTTTAAAAGTGAAGTGAAGATGAAAAGTAAGAAAAGAAGAGTGATTTCAGTTGTGAAGTTTTGATAAGATTAGAGTTATAAAGAGTAAGTAGTTAGTTTTAAAAGTGAAGTGAAGAAGAAAAGTAAGAAAAGAAGAGTGATTTCAGTTGTGAAGTTTTGATAAGATTAGAGTTATAAAGAGTAAGTAGTTAGTTTTAAAAGTGAAGTGAAGATGAAAAGTAAGAAAAGAAGAGTGATTTCAGTTGTGAAGTTTTGATAAGATTAGAGTTATAAAGAGTAAGTAGTTAGTTTTAAAAGTGAAGTGAAGATGAAAAGTAAGAAAAGAAGAGTGATTTCAGTTGTGAAGTTTTGATAAGATTAGAGTTATAAAGAGTAAGTAGTTAGTTTTAAAAGTGAAGTGAAGATGAAAAGTAAGAAAAGAAGAGTGATTTCAGTTGTGAAGTTTTGATAAGATTAGAGTTATAAAGAGCAAGTGGTTAGTTTTAAAAGTGAAGTGAAGATGAAAAGTAAGAAAAGAAGAGTGATTTCAGTTGTGAAGTTTTGATAAGATTAGAGTTATAAAGAGTAAGTAGTTAGTTTTAAAAGTGAAGTGAAGATGAAAAGTAAGAAAAGAAGAGTGATTTCAGTTGTGAAGTTTTGATAAGATTAGAGTTATAAAGAGTAAGTAGTTAGTTTTAAAAGTGAAGTGAAGAAGAAAAGTAAGAAAAGAAGAGTGATTTCAGTTGTGAAGTTTTGATAAGATTAGAGTTATAAAGAGTAAGTAGTTAGTTTTAAAAGTGAAGTGAAGAAGAAAAGTAAGAAAAGAAGAGTGATTTCAGTTGTGAAGTTTTGATAAGATTAGAGTTATAAAGAGTAAGTAGTTAGTTTTAAAAGTGAAGTGAAGAAGAAAAGTAAGAAAAGAAGAGTGATTTCAGTTGTGAAGTTTTGATAAGATTAGAGTTATAAAGAGTAAGTAGTTAGTTTTAAAAGTGAAGTGAAGATGAAAAGTAAGAAAAGAAGAGTGATTTCAGTTGTGAAGTTTTGATAAGATTAGAGTTATAAAGAGTAAGTAGTTAGTTTTAAAAGTGAAGTGAAGATGAAAAGTAAGAAAAGAAGAGTGATTTCAGTTGTGAAGTTTTGATAAGATTAGAGTTATAAAGAGTAAGTAGTTAGTTTTAAAAGTGAAGTGAAGATGAAAAGTAAGAAAAGAAGAGTGATTTCAGTTGTGAAGTTTTGATAAGATTAGAGTTATAAAGAGTAAGTAGTTAGTTTTAAAAGTGAAGTGAAGATGAAAAGTAAGAAAAGAAGAGTGATTTCAGTTGTGAAGTTTTGATAAGATTAGAGTTATAAAGAGTAAGTAGTTAGTTTTTAAAAGTGAAGTGAAGAAGAAAAGTAAGAAAAGAAGAGTGATTTCAGTTGTGAAGTTTTGATAAGATTAGAGTTATAAAGAGTAAGTAGTTAGTTTTAAAAGTGAAGTGAAGATGAAAAGTAAGAAAAGAAGAGTGATTTCAGTTGTGAAGTTTTGATAAGATTAGAGTTATAAAGAGTAAGTATTTAGTTTTAAAAGTGAAGTGAAGATGAAAAGTAAGAAAAGAAGAGTGATTTCAGTTGTGAAGTTTTGATAAGATTAGAGTTATAAAGAGTAAGTAGTTAGTTTTAAAAGTGAAGTGAAGATGAAAAGTAAGAAAAGAAGAGTGATTTCAGTTGTGAAGTTTTGATAAGATTAGAGTTATAAAGAGTAAGTAGTTAGTTTTAAAAGTGAAGTGAAGATGAAAAGTAAGAAAAGAAGAGTGATTTCAGTTGTGAAGTTTTGATAAGATTAGAGTTATAAAGAGTAAGTAGTTAGTTTTAAAAGTGAAGTGAAGATGAAAAGTAAGAAAAGAAGAGTGATTTCAGTTGTGAAGTTTTGATAAGATTAGAGTTATAAAGAGTAAGTAGTTAGTTTTAAAAGTGAAGTGAAGATGAAAAGTAAGAAAAGAAGAGTGATTTCAGTTGTGAAGTTTTGATAAGATTAGAGTTATAAAGAGTAAGTAGTTAGTTTTAAAAGTGAAGTGAAAGAAAAGTAAGAAAAGAGTGATTTCAGTTGTGAAGTTTTGATAAGATTAGAGTTATAAAGAGTAAGTAGTTAGTTTTAAAAGTGAAGTGAAGATGAAAAGTAAGAAAAGAAGAGTGATTTCAGTTGTGAAGTTTTGATAAGATTAGAGTTATAAAGAGTAAGTAGTTAGTTTTAAAAGTGAAGTGAAGATGAAAAGTAAGAAAAGAAGAGTGATTTCAGTTGTGAAGTTTTGATAAGATTAGAGTTATAAAGAGTAAGTAGTTAGTTTTAAAAGTGAAGTGAAGATGAAAAGTAAGAAAAGAAGAGTGATTTCAGTTGTGAAGTTTTGATAAGATTAGAGTTATAAAGAGCAAGTGGTTAGTTTTAAAAGTGAAGTGAAGATGAAAAGTAAGAAAAGAAGAGTGATTTCAGTTGTGAAGTTTTGATAAGATTAGAGTTATAAAGAACAAGTGGTTAGTTTTAAAAGTGAAGTGAAGATGAAAAGTAAGAAAAGAAGAGTGATTTCAGTTGTGAAGTTTTGATAAGATTAGAGTTATAAAGAGTAAGTAGTTAGTTTTAAAAGTGAAGTGAAGAAGAAAAGTAAGAAAAGAAGAGTGATTTCAGTTGTGAAGTTTTGATAAGATTAGAGTTATAAAGAGTAAGTAGTTAGTTTTAAAAGTGAAGTGAAGATGAAAAGTAAGAAAAGAAGAGTGATTTCAGTTGTGAAGTTTTGATAAGATTAGAGTTATAAAGAGTAAGTAGTTAGTTTTAAAAGTGAAGTGAAGATGAAAAGTAAGAAAAGAAGAGTGATTTCAGTTGTGAAGTTTTGATAAGATTAGAGTTATAAAGAGTAAGTAGTTAGTTTTAAAAGTGAAGTGAAGATGAAAAGTAAGAAAAGAAGAGTGATTTCAGTTGTGAAGTTTTGATAAGATTAGAGTTATAAAGAGTAAGTAGTTAGTTTTAAAAGTGAAGTGAAGATGAAAAGTAAGAAAAGAAGAGTGATTTCAGTTGTGAAGTTTTGATAAGATTAGAGTTATAAAGAGTAAGTAGTTAGTTTTAAAAGTGAAGTGAAGAAGAAAAGTAAGAAAAGAAGAGTGATTTCAGTTGTGAAGTTTTGATAAGATTAGAGTTATAAAGAGTAAGTAGTTAGTTTTAAAAGTGAAGTGAAGATGAAAAGTAAGAAAAGAAGAGTGATTTCAGTTGTGAAGTTTTGATAAGATTAGAGTTATAAAGAGTAAGTATTTAGTTTTAAAAGTGAAGTGAAGATGAAAAGTAAGAAAAGAAGAGTGATTTCAGTTGTGAAGTTTTGATAAGATTAGAGTTATAAAGAGTAAGTAGTTAGTTTTAAAAGTGAAGTGAAGATGAAAAGTAAGAAAAGAAGAGTGATTTCAGTTGTGAAGTTTTGATAAGATTAGAGTTATAAAGAGTAAGTAGTTAGTTTTAAAAGTGAAGTGAAGATGAAAAGTAAGAAAAGAAGAGTGATTTCAGTTGTGAAGTTTTGATAAGATTAGAGTTATAAAGAGTAAGTAGTTAGTTTTAAAAGTGAAGTGAAGATGAAAAGTAAGAAAAGAAGAGTGATTTCAGTTGTGAAGTTTTGATAAGATTAGAGTTATAAAGAGTAAGTAGTTAGTTTTAAAAGTGAAGTGAAGAAGAAAAGTAAGAAAAGAGTGATTTCAGTTGTGAAGTTTTGATAAGATTAGAGTTATAAAGAGTAAGTAGTTAGTTTTAAAAGTGAAGTGAAGAAGAAAAGTAAGAAAAGAAGAGTGATTTCAGTTGTGAAGTTTTGATAAGATTAGAGTTATAAAGAGTAAGTAGTTAGTTTTAAAAGTGAAGTGAAGATGAAAAGTAAGAAAAGAAGAGTGATTTCAGTTGTGAAGTTTTGATAAGATTAGAGTTATAAAGAGTAAGTAGTTAGTTTTAAAAGTGAAGTGAAGATGAAAAGTAAGAAAAGAAGAGTGATTTCAGTTGTGAAGTTTTGATAAGATTAGAGTTATAAAGAGTAAGTAGTTAGTTTTAAAAGTGAAGTGAAGAAGAAAAGTAAGAAAAGAGTGATTTCAGTTGTGAAGTTTTGATAAGATTAGAGTTATAAAGAGTAAGTAGTTAGTTTTAAAAGTGAAGTGAAGATGAAAAGTAAGAAAAGAAGAGTGATTTCAGTTGTGAAGTTTTGATAAGATTAGAGTTATAAAGAGTAAGTAGTTAGTTTTAAAAGTGAAGTGAAGATGAAAAGTAAGAAAAGAAGAGTGATTTCAGTTGTGAAGTTTTGATAAGATTAGAGTTATAAAGAGTAAGTCGTTAGTTTTAAAAGTGAAGTGAAGAAGAAAAGTAAGAAAAGAAGAGTGATTTCAGTTGTGAAGTTTTGATAAGATTAGAGTTATAAAGAGCAAGTGGTTAGTTTTAAAAGTGAAGTGAAGATGAAAAGTAAGAAAAGAAGAGTGATTTCAGTTGTGAAGTTTTGATAAGATTAGAGTTATAAAGAACAAGTGGTTAGTTTTAAAAGTGAAGTGAAGATGAAAAGTAAGAAAAGAAGAGTGATTTCAGTTGTGAAGTTTTGATAAGATTAGAGTTATAAAGAGTAAGTAGTTAGTTTTAAAAGTGAAGTGAAGATGAAAAGTAAGAAAAGAAGAGTGATTTCAGTTGTGAAGTTTTGATAAGATTAGAGTTATAAAGAGTAAGTAGTTAGTTTTAAAAGTGAAGTGAAGAAGAAAAGTAAGAAAAGAAGAGTGATTTCAGTTGTGAAGTTTTGATAAGATTAGAGTTATAAAGAGTAAGTAGTTAGTTTTAAAAGTGAAGTGAAGATGAAAAGTAAGAAAAGAAGAGTGATTTCAGTTGTGAAGTTTTGATAAGATTAGAGTTATAAAGAGTAAGTAGTTAGTTTTAAAAGTGAAGTGAAGATGAAAAGTAAGAAAAGAAGAGTGATTTCAGTTGTGAAGTTTTGATAAGATTAGAGTTATAAAGAGTAAGTAGTTAGTTTTAAAAGTGAAGTGAAGAAGAAAAGTAAGAAAAGAGTGATTTCAGTTGTGAAGTTTTGATAAGATTAGAGTTATAAAGAGTAAGTAGTTAGTTTTAAAAGTGAAGTGAAGATGAAAAGTAAGAAAAGAAGAGTGATTTCAGTTGTGAAGTTTTGATAAGATTAGAGTTATAAAGAGTAAGTAGTTAGTTTTAAAAGTGAAGTGAAGATGAAAAGTAAGAAAAGAAGAGTGATTTCAGTTGTGAAGTTTTGATAAGATTAGAGTTATAAAGAGTAAGTAGTTAGTTTTAAAAGTGAAGTGAAGAAGAAAAGTAAGAAAAGAAGAGTGATTTCAGTTGTGAAGTTTTGATAAGATTAGAGTTATAAAGAGCAAGTGGTTAGTTTTAAAAGTGAAGTGAAGATGAAAAGTAAGAAAAGAAGAGTGATTTCAGTTGTGAAGTTTTGATAAGATTAGAGTTATAAAGAACAAGTGGTTAGTTTTAAAAGTGAAGTGAAGATGAAAAGTAAGAAAAGAAGAGTGATTTCAGTTGTGAAGTTTTGATAAGATTAGAGTTATAAAGAGTAAGTAGTTAGTTTTAAAAGTGAAGTGAAGATGAAAAGTAAGAAAAGAAGAGTGATTTCAGTTGTGAAGTTTTGATAAGATTAGAGTTATAAAGAGTAAGTAGTTAGTTTTAAAAGTGAAGTGAAGAAGAAAAGTAAGAAAAGAAGAGTGATTTCAGTTGTGAAGTTTTGATAAGATTAGAGTTATAAAGAGTAAGTAGTTAGTTTTAAAAGTGAAGTGAAGATGAAAAGTAAGAAAAGAAGAGTGATTTCAGTTGTGAAGTTTTGATAAGATTAGAGTTATAAAGAGTAAGTAGTTAGTTTTAAAAGTGAAGTGAAGATGAAAAGTAAGAAAAGAAGAGTGATTTCAGTTGTGAAGTTTTGATAAGATTAGAGTTATAAAGAGTAAGTAGTTAGTTTTAAAAGTGAAGTGAAGAAGAAAAGTAAGAAAAGAAGAGTGATTTCAGTTGTGAAGTTTTGATAAGATTAGAGTTATAAAGAGTAAGTAGTTAGTTTTAAAAGTGAAGTGAAGAAGAAAAGTAAGAAAAGAAGAGTGATTTCAGTTGTGAAGTTTTGATAAGATTAGAGTTATAAAGAGTAAGTAGTTAGTTTTAAAAGTGAAGTGAAGATGAAAAGTAAGAAAAGAAGAGTGATTTCAGTTGTGAAGTTTTGATAAGATTAGAGTTATAAAGAGTAAGTAGTTAGTTTTAAAAGTGAAGTGAAGATGAAAAGTAAGAAAAGAGTGATTTCAGTTGTGAAGTTTTGATAAGATTAGAGTTATAAAGAGTAAGTGGTTAGTTTTAAAAGTGAAGTGAAGAAGAAAAGTAAGAAAAGAAGAGTGATTTCAGTTGTGAAGTTTTGATAAGATTAGAGTTATAAAGAGTAAGTGGTTAGTTTTAAAAGTGAAGTGAAGAAGAAAAGTAAGAAAAGAGTGATTTCAGTTGTGAAGTTTTGATAAGATTAGAGTTATAAAGAGTAAGTAGTTAGTTTTAAAAGTGAAGTGAAGAAGAAAAGTAAGAAAAGAAGAGTGATTTCAGTTGTGAAGTTTTGATAAGATTAGAGTTATAAAGAGTAAGTAGTTAGTTTTAAAAGTGAAGTGAAGATGAAAAGTAAGAAAAGAAGAGTGATTTCAGTTGTGAAGTTTTGATAAGATTAGAGTTATAAAGAGTAAGTAGTTAGTTTTAAAAGTGAAGTGAAGATGAAAAGTAAGAAAAGAAGAGTGATTTCAGTTGTGAAGTTTTGATAAGATTAGAGTTATAAAGAGTAAGTAGTTAGTTTTAAAAGTGAAGTGAAGATGAAAAGTAAGAAAAGAAGAGTGATTTCAGTTGTGAAGTTTTGATAAGATTAGAGTTATAAAGAGTAAGTAGTTAGTTTTAAAAGTGAAGTGAAGATGAAAAGTAAGAAAAGAAGAGTGATTTCAGTTGTGAAGTTTTGATAAGATTAGAGTTATAAAGAGTAAGTAGTTAGTTTTAAAAGTGAAGTGAAGAAGAAAAGTAAGAAAAGAAGAGTGATTTCAGTTGTGAAGTTTTGATAAGATTAGAGTTATAAAGAGTAAGTAGTTAGTTTTAAAAGTGAAGTGAAGAAGAAAAGAAGAGTGATTTCAGTTGTGAAGTTTTGATAAGATTAGAGTTATAAAGAGTAAGTAGTTAGTTTTAAAAGTGAAGTGAAGAAGAAAAGTAAGAAAAGAAGAGTGATTTCAGTTGTGAAGTTTTGATAAGATTAGAGTTATAAAGAGTAAGTAGTTAGTTTTAAAAGTGAAGTGAAGAAGAAAAGTAAGAAAAGAAGAGTGATTTCAGTTGTGAAGTTTTGATAAGATTAGAGTTATAAAGAGTAAGTAGTTAGTTTTAAAAGTGAAGTGAAGATGAAAAGTAAGAAAAGAGTGATTTCAGTTGTGAAGTTTTGATAAGATTAGAGTTATAAAGAGTAAGTAGTTAGTTTTAAAAGTGAAGTGAAGATGAAAAGTAAGAAAAGAAGAGTGATTTCAGTTGTGAAGTTTTGATAAGATTAGAGTTATAAAGAGTAAGTAGTTAGTTTTAAAAGTGAAGTGAAGATGAAAAGTAAGAAAAGAAGAGTGATTTCAGTTGTGAAGTTTTGATAAGATTAGAGTTATAAAGAGTAAGTAGTTAGTTTTAAAAGTGAAGTGAAGAAGAAAAGTAAGAAAAGAAGAGTGATTTCAGTTGTGAAGTTTTGATAAGATTAGAGTTATAAAGAGCAAGTAGTTAGTTTTAAAAGTGAAGTGAAGAAGAAAAGAAGAGTGATTTCAGTTGTGAAGTTTTGATAAGATTAGAGTTATAAAGAGTAAGTAGTTAGTTTTAAAAGTGAAGTGAAGATGAAAAGTAAGAAAAGAAGAGTGATTTCAGTTGTGAAGTTTTGATAAGATTAGAGTTATAAAGAGTAAGTAGTTAGTTTTAAAAGTGAAGTGAAGATGAAAAGTAAGAAAAGAAGAGTGATTTCAGTTGTGAAGTTTTGATAAGATTAGAGTTATAAAGAGTAAGTAGTTAGTTTTAAAAGTGAAGTGAAGAAGAAAAGTAAGAAAAGAAGAGTGATTTCAGTTGTGAAGTTTTGATAAGATTAGAGTTATAAAGAGTAAGTAGTTAGTTTTAAAAGTGAAGTGAAGAAGAAAAGAAGAGTGATTTCAGTTGTGAAGTTTTGATAAGATTAGAGTTATAAAGAACAAGTGGTTAGTTTTAAAAGTGAAGTGAAGATGAAAAGTAAGAAAAGAAGAGTGATTTCAGTTGTGAAGTTTTGATAAGATTAGAGTTATAAAGAGTAAGTAGTTAGTTTTAAAAGTGAAGTGAAGAAGAAAAGTAAGAAAAGAAGAGTGATTTCAGTTGTGAAGTTTTGATAAGATTAGAGTTATAAAGAGTAAGTAGTTAGTTTTAAAAGTGAAGTGAAGATGAAAAGTAAGAAAAGAGTGATTTCAGTTGTGAAGTTTTGATAAGATTAGAGTTATAAAGAGTAAGTAGTTAGTTTTAAAAGTGAAGTGAAGATGAAAAGTAAGAAAAGAAGAGTGATTTCAGTTGTGAAGTTTTGATAAGATTAGAGTTATAAAGAGTAAGTAGTTAGTTTTAAAAGTGAAGTGAAGATGAAAAGTAAGAAAAGAAGAGTGATTTCAGTTGTGAAGTTTTGATAAGATTAGAGTTATAAAGAGTAAGTAGTTAGTTTTAAAAGTGAAGTGAAGATGAAAAGTAAGAAAAGAAGAGTGATTTCAGTTGTGAAGTTTTGATAAGATTAGAGTTATAAAGAGTAAGTAGTTAGTTTTAAAAGTGAAGTGAAGAAGAAAAGAAGAGTGATTTCAGTTGTGAAGTTTTGATAAGATTAGAGTTATAAAGAGCAAGTAGTTAGTTTTAAAAGTGAAGTGAAGAAGAAAAGTAAGAAAAGAGTGATTTCAGTTGTGAAGTTTTGATAAGATTAGAGTTATAAAGAGTAAGTAGTTAGTTTTAAAAGTGAAGTGAAGATGAAAAGTAAGAAAAGAAGAGTGATTTCAGTTGTGAAGTTTTGATAAGATTAGAGTTATAAAGAGTAAGTAGTTAGTTTTAAAAGTGAAGTGAAGATGAAAAGTAAGAAAAGAAGAGTGATTTCAGTTGTGAAGTTTTGATAAGATTAGAGTTATAAAGAGTAAGTAGTTAGTTTTAAAAGTGAAGTGAAGAAGAAAAGTAAGAAAAGAAGAGTGATTTCAGTTGTGAAGTTTTGATAAGATTAGAGTTATAAAGAGTAAGTAGTTAGTTTTAAAAGTGAAGTGAAGATGAAAAGTAAGAAAAGAAGAGTGATTTCAGTTGTGAAGTTTTGATAAGATTAGAGTTATAAAGAGTAAGTAGTTAGTTTTAAAAGTGAAGTGAAGAAGAAAAGTAAGAAAAGAAGAGTGATTTCAGTTGTGAAGTTTTGATAAGATTAGAGTTATAAAGAGTAAGTAGTTAGTTTTAAAAGTGAAGTGAAGAAGAAAAGAAGAGTGATTTCAGTTGTGAAGTTTTGATAAGATTAGAGTTATAAAGAGTAAGTAGTTAGTTTTAAAAGTGAAGTGAAGAAGAAAAGTAAGAAAAGAAGAGTGATTTCAGTTGTGAAGTTTTGATAAGATTAGAGTTATAAAGAGTAAGTAGTTAGTTTTAAAAGTGAAGTGAAGATGAAAAGTAAGAAAAGAAGAGTGATTTCAGTTGTGAAGTTTTGATAAGATTAGAGTTATAAAGAGTAAGTAGTTAGTTTTAAAAGTGAAGTGAAGATGAAAAGTAAGAAAAGAAGAGTGATTTCAGTTGTGAAGTTTTGATAAGATTAGAGTTATAAAGAGTAAGTAGTTAGTTTTAAAAGTGAAGTGAAGATGAAAAGTAAGAAAAGAAGAGTGATTTCAGTTGTGAAGTTTTGATAAGATTAGAGTTATAAAGAGTAAGTAGTTAGTTTTAAAAGTGAAGTGAAGATGAAAAGTAAGAAAAGAAGAGTGATTTAAGTTGTGAAGTTTTGATAAGATTAGAGTTATAAAGAGTAAGTAGTTAGTTTTAAAAGTGAAGTGAAGATGAAAAGTAAGAAAAGAAGAGTGATTTCAGTTGTGAAGTTTTGATAAGATTAGAGTTATAAAGAGTAAGTAGTTAGTTTTAAAAGTGAAGTGAAGATGAAAAGTAAGAAAAGAAGAGTGATTTCAGTTGTGAAGTTTTGATAAGATTAGAGTTATAAAGAGCAAGTGGTTAGTTTTAAAAGTGAAGTGAAGAAGAAAAGAAGAGTGATTTCAGTTGTGAAGTTTTGATAAGATTAGAGTTATAAAGAGTAAGTAGTTAGTTTTAAAAGTGAAGTGAAGATGAAAAGTAAGAAAAGAAGAGTGATTTCAGTTGTGAAGTTTTGATAAGATTAGAGTTATAAAGAGTAAGTAGTTAGTTTTAAAAGTGAAGTGAAGATGAAAAGTAAGAAAAGAAGAGTGATTTCAGTTGTGAAGTTTTGATAAGATTAGAGTTATAAAGAGTAAGTAGTTAGTTTTAAAAGTGAAGTGAAGATGAAAAGTAAGAAAAGAAGAGTGATTTCAGTTGTGAAGTTTTGATAAGATTAGAGTTATAAAGAGTAAGTAGTTAGTTTTAAAAGTGAAGTGAAGATGAAAAGTAAGAAAAGAAGAGTGATTTCAGTTGTGAAGTTTTGATAAGATTAGAGTTATAAAGAGTAAGTAGTTAGTTTTAAAAGTGAAGTGAAGATGAAAAGTAAGAAAAGAAGAGTGATTTCAGTTGTGAAGTTTTGATAAGATTAGAGTTATAAAGAGCAAGTGGTTAGTTTTAAAAGTGAAGTGAAGAAGAAAAGAAGAGTGATTTCAGTTGTGAAGTTTTGATAAGATTAGAGTTATAAAGAGTAAGTAGTTAGTTTTAAAAGTGAAGTGAAGATGAAAAGTAAGAAAAGAAGAGTGATTTCAGTTGTGAAGTTTTGATAAGATTAGAGTTATAAAGAGTAAGTAGTTAGTTTTAAAAGTGAAGTGAAGATGAAAAGTAAGAAAAGAGTGATTTCAGTTGTGAAGTTTTGATAAGATTAGAGTTATAAAGAGTAAGTAGTTAGTTTTAAAAGTGAAGTGAAGATGAAAAGTAAGAAAAGAAGAGTGATTTCAGTTGTGAAGTTTTGATAAGATTAGAGTTATAAAGAGTAAGTAGTTAGTTTTAAAAGTGAAGTGAAGATGAAAAGTAAGAAAAGAAGAGTGATTTCAGTTGTGAAGTTTTGATAAGATTAGAGTTATAAAGAGTAAGTAGTTAGTTTTAAAAGTGAAGTGAAGATGAAAAGTAAGAAAAGAAGAGTGATTTCAGTTGTGAAGTTTTGATAAGATTAGAGTTATAAAGAGTAAGTAGTTAGTTTTAAAAGTGAAGTGAAGATGAAAAGTAAGAAAAGAAGAGTGATTTCAGTTGTGAAGTTTTGATAAGATTAGAGTTATAAAGAGTAAGTAGTTAGTTTTAAAAGTGAAGTGAAGAAGAAAAGTAAGAAAAGAAGAGTGATTTCAGTTGTGAAGTTTTGATAAGATTAGAGTTATAAAGAGTAAGTAGTTAGTTTTAAAAGTGAAGTGAAGATGAAAAGTAAGAAAAGAGTGATTTCAGTTGTGAAGTTTTGATAAGATTAGAGTTATAAAGAGTAAGTAGTTAGTTTTAAAAGTGAAGTGAAAAAGAAAAGTAAGAAAAAAGTGATTTCAGTTGTGAAGTTTTGATAAGATTAGAGTTATAAAGAGTAAGTAGTTAGTTTTAAAAGTGAAGTGAAGAAGAAAAGTAAGAAAAGAAGAGTGATTTCAGTTGTGAAGTTTTGATAAGATTAGAGTTATAAAGAGTAAGTAGTTAGTTTTAAAAGTGAAGTGAAGATGAAAAGTAAGAAAAGAAGAGTGATTTCAGTTGTGAAGTTTTGATAAGATTAGAGTTATAAAGAGTAAGTAGTTAGTTTTAAAAGTGAAGTGAAGATGAAAAGTAAGAAAAGAGTGATTTCAGTTGTGAAGTTTTGATAAGATTAGAGTTATAAAGAGTAAGTAGTTAGTTTTAAAAGTGAAGTGAAGATGAAAAGTAAGAAAAGAGTGATTTCAGTTGTGAAGTTTTGATAAGATTAGAGTTATAAAGAGTAAGTAGTTAGTTTTAAAAGTGAAGTGAAAAAGAAAAGTAAGAAAAGAGTGATTTCAGTTGTGAAGTTTTGATAAGATTAGAGTTATAAAGAGTAAGTAGTTAGTTTTAAAAGTGAAGTGAAGAAGAAAAGTAAGAAAAGAAGAGTGATTTCAGTTGTGAAGTTTTGATAAGATTAGAGTTATAAAGAGTAAGTAGTTAGTTTTAAAAGTGAAGTGAAGAAGAAAAGTAAGAAAAGAAGAGTGATTTCAGTTGTGAAGTTTTGATAAGATTAGAGTTATAAAGAGTAAGTAGTTAGTTTTAAAAGTGAAGTGAAGATGAAAAGTAAGAAAAGAGTGATTTCAGTTGTGAAGTTTTGATAAGATTAGAGTTATAAAGAGTAAGTAGTTAGTTTTAAAAGTGAAGTGAAGAAGAAAAGTAAGAAAAGAGTGATTTCAGTTGTGAAGTTTTGATAAGATTAGAGTTATAAAGAGTAAGTAGTTAGTTTTAAAAGTGAAGTGAAGAAGAAAAGTAAGAAAAGAAGAGTGATTTCAGTTGTGAAGTTTTGATAAGATTAGAGTTATAAAGAGTAAGTAGTTAGTTTTAAAAGTGAAGTGAAGATGAAAAGTAAGAAAAGAGTGATTTCAGTTGTGAAGTTTTGATAAGATTAGAGTTATAAAGAGTAAGTAGTTAGTTTTAAAAGTGAAGTGAAGATGAAAAGTAAGAAAAGAAGAGTGATTTCAGTTGTGAAGTTTTGATAAGATTAGAGTTATAAAGAGTAAGTAGTTAGTTTTAAAAGTGAAGTGAAGAAGAAAAGTAAGAAAAGAAGAGTGATTTCAGTTGTGAAGTTTTGATAAGATTAGAGTTATAAAGAGCAAGTAGTTAGTTTTAAAAGTGAAGTGAAGATGAAAAGTAAGAAAAGAAGAGTGATTTCAGTTGTGAAGTTTTGATAAGATTAGAGTTATAAAGAGCAAGTAGTTAGTTTTAAAAGTGAAGTGAAGATGAAAAGTAAGAAAAGAAGAGTGATTTCAGTTGTGAAGTTTTGATAAGATTAGAGTTATAAAGAGTAAGTAGTTAGTTTTAAAAGTGAAGTGAAGATGAAAAGTAAGAAAAGAAGAGTGATTTCAGTTGTGAAGTTTTGATAAGATTAGAGTTATAAAGAGTAAGTCGTTAGTTTTAAAAGTGAAGTGAAGATGAAAAGTAAGAAAAGAAGAGTGATTTCAGTTGTGAAGTTTTGATAAGATTAGAGTTATAAAGAGTAAGTAGTTAGTTTTAAAAGTGAAGTGAAGATGAAAAGTAAGAAAAGAAGAGTGATTTCAGTTGTGAAGTTTTGATAAGATTAGAGTTATAAAGAGCAAGTAGTTAGTTTTAAAAGTGAAGTGAAGATGAAAAGTAAGAAAAGAAGAGTGATTTCAGTTGTGAAGTTTTGATAAGATTAGAGTTATAAAGAGTAAGTAGTTAGTTTTAAAAGTGAAGTGAAGATGAAAAGTAAGAAAAGAAGAGTGATTTCAGTTGTGAAGTTTTGATAAGATTAGAGTTATAAAGAGTAAGTAGTTAGTTTTAAAAGTGAAGTGAAGATGAAAAGTAAGAAAAGAGTGATTTCAGTTGTGAAGTTTTGATAAGATTAGAGTTATAAAGAGTAAGTAGTTAGTTTTAAAAGTGAAGTGAAGAAGAAAAGTAAGAAAAGAAGAGTGATTTCAGTTGTGAAGTTTTGATAAGATTAGAGTTATAAAGAGTAAGTAGTTAGTTTTAAAAGTGAAGTGAAGAAGAAAAGTAAGAAAAGAAGAGTGATTTCAGTTGTGAAGTTTTGATAAGATTAGAGTTATAAAGAGTAAGTAGTTAGTTTTAAAAGTGAAGTGAAGAAGAAAAGAAGAGTGATTTCAGTTGTGAAGTTTTGATAAGATTAGAGTTATAAAGAGTAAGTAGTTAGTTTTAAAAGTGAAGTGAAGATGAAAAGTAAGAAAAGAGTGATTTCAGTTGTGAAGTTTTGATAAGATTAGAGTTATAAAGAGTAAGTAGTTAGTTTTAAAAGTGAAGTGAAGAAGAAAAGTAAGAAAAGAGTGATTTCAGTTGTGAAGTTTTGATAAGATTAGAGTTATAAAGAGTAAGTAGTTAGTTTTAAAAGTGAAGTGAAGAAGAAAAGTAAGAAAAGAAGAGTGATTTCAGTTGTGAAGTTTTGATAAGTTAGAGTTATAAAGAGTAAGTAGTTAGTTTTAAAAGTGAAGTGAAGATGAAAAGTAAGAAAAGAGTGATTTCAGTTGTGAAGTTTTGATAAGATTAGAGTTATAAAGAGTAAGTAGTTAGTTTTAAAAGTGAAGTGAAGATGAAAAGTAAGAAAAGAAGAGTGATTTCAGTTGTGAAGTTTTGATAAGATTAGAGTTATAAAGAGTAAGTAGTTAGTTTTAAAAGTGAAGTGAAGAAGAAAAGTAAGAAAAGAAGAGTGATTTCAGTTGTGAAGTTTTGATAAGATTAGAGTTATAAAGAGTAAGTAGTTAGTTTTAAAAGTGAAGTGAAGATGAAAAGTAAGAAAAGAGTGATTTCAGTTGTGAAGTTTTGATAAGATTAGAGTTATAAAGAGTAAGTAGTTAGTTTTAAAAGTGAAGTGAAGATGAAAAGTAAGAAAAGAGTGATTTCAGTTGTGAAGTTTTGATAAGATTAGAGTTATAAAGAGTAAGTAGTTAGTTTTAAAAGTGAAGTGAAGATGAAAAGTAAGAAAAGAAGAGTGATTTCAGTTGTGAAGTTTTGATAAGATTAGAGTTATAAAGAGTAAGTAGTTAGTTTTAAAAGTGAAGTGAAGATGAAAAGTAAGAAAAGAAGAGTGATTTCAGTTGTGAAGTTTTGATAAGATTAGAGTTATAAAGAGTAAGTAGTTAGTTTTAAAAGTGAAGTGAAGATGAAAAGTAAGAAAAGAGTGATTTCAGTTGTGAAGTTTTGATAAGATTAGAGTTATAAAGAGTAAGTAGTTAGTTTTAAAAGTGAAGTGAAGATGAAAAGTAAGAAAAGAAGAGTGATTTCAGTTGTGAAGTTTTGATAAGATTAGAGTTATAAAGAGTAAGTAGTTAGTTTTAAAAGTGAAGTGAAGAAGAAAAGTAAGAAAAGAAGAGTGATTTCAGTTGTGAAGTTTTGATAAGTTAGAGTTATAAAGAGTAAGTAGTTAGTTTTAAAAGTGAAGTGAAGATGAAAAGTAAGAAAAGAGTGATTTCAGTTGTGAAGTTTTGATAAGATTAGAGTTATAAAGAGTAAGTAGTTAGTTTTAAAAGTGAAGTGAAAAAGAAAAGTAAGAAAAGAAGAGTGATTTCAGTTGTGAAGTTTTGATAAGATTAGAGTTATAAAGAGTAAGTAGTTAGTTTTAAAAGTGAAGTGAAGATGAAAAGTAAGAAAAGAAGAGTGATTTCAGTTGTGAAGTTTTGATAATATTAGAGTTATAAAGAGCAAGTAGTTAGTTTTAAAAGTGAAGTGAAGATGAAAAGTAAGAAAAGAAGAGTGATTTCAGTTGTGAAGTTTTGATAAGATTAGAGTTATAAAGAGTAAGTAGTTAGTTTTAAAAGTGAAGTGAAGAAGAAAAGTAAGAAAAGAAGAGTGATTTCAGTTGTGAAGTTTGATAAGATTAGAGTTATAAAGAGTAAGTAGTTAGTTTTAAAAGTGAAGTGAAGATGAAAAGTAAGAAAAGAGTGATTTCAGTTGTGAAGTTTTGATAAGATTAGAGTTATAAAGAGTAAGTCGTTAGTTTTAAAAGTGAAGTGAAGATGAAAAGTAAGAAAAGAAGAGTGATTTCAGTTGTGAAGTTTTGATAAGATTAGAGTTATAAAGAGTAAGTAGTTAGTTTTAAAAGTGAAGTGAAGATGAAAAGTAAGAAAAGAAGAGTGATTTCAGTTGTGAAGTTTTGATAAGATTAGAGTTATAAAGAGCAAGTAGTTAGTTTTAAAAGTGAAGTGAAGATGAAAAGTAAGAAAAGAAGAGTGATTTCAGTTGTGAAGTTTTGATAAGATTAGAGTTATAAAGAGTAAGTAGTTAGTTTTAAAAGTGAAGTGAAGATGAAAAGTAAGAAAAGAGTGATTTCAGTTGTGAAGTTTTGATAAGATTAGAGTTATAAAGAGTAAGTAGTTAGTTTTAAAAGTGAAGTGAAGATGAAAAGTAAGAAAAGAAGAGTGATTTCAGTTGTGAAGTTTTGATAAGATTAGAGTTATAAAGAGTAAGTAGTTAGTTTTAAAAGTGAAGTGAAGATGAAAAGTAAGAAAAGAGTGATTTCAGTTGTGAAGTTTTGATAAGATTAGAGTTATAAAGAGTAAGTAGTTAGTTTTAAAAGTGAAGTGAAGAAGAAAAGTAAGAAAAGAGTGATTTCAGTTGTGAAGTTTTGATAAGATTAGAGTTATAAAGAGTAAGTCGTTAGTTTTAAAAGTGAAGTGAAGAAGAAAAGTAAGAAAAGAAGAGTGATTTCAGTTGTGAAGTTTTGATAAGATTAGAGTTATAAAGAGTAAGTAGTTAGTTTTAAAAGTGAAGTGAAGATGAAAAGTAAGAAAAGAAGAGTGATTTCAGTTGTGAAGTTTTGATAAGATTAGAGTTATAAAGAGTAAGTAGTTAGTTTTAAAAGTGAAGTGAAGAAGAAAAGTAAGAAAAGAAGAGTGATTTCAGTTGTGAAGTTTTGATAAGATTAGAGTTATAAAGAGTAAGTAGTTAGTTTTAAAAGTGAAGTGAAGATGAAAAGTAAGAAAAGAGTGATTTCAGTTGTGAAGTTTTGATAAGATTAGAGTTATAAAGAGTAAGTAGTTAGTTTTAAAAGTGAAGTGAAGATGAAAAGTAAGAAAAGAAGAGTGATTTCAGTTGTGAAGTTTTGATAAGATTAGAGTTATAAAGAGTAAGTAGTTAGTTTTAAAAGTGAAGTGAAGATGAAAAGTAAGAAAAGAAGAGTGATTTCAGTTGTGAAGTTTTGATAAGATTAGAGTTATAAAGAGTAAGTAGTTAGTTTTAAAAGTGAAGTGAAGATGAAAAGTAAGAAAAGAGTGATTTCAGTTGTGAAGTTTTGATAAGATTAGAGTTATAAAGAGTAAGTAGTTAGTTTTAAAAGTGAAGTGAAGATGAAAAGTAAGAAAAGAAGAGTGATTTCAGTTGTGAAGTTTTGATAAGATTAGAGTTATAAAGAGTAAGTAGTTAGTTTTAAAAGTGAAGTGAAGAAGAAAAGTAAGAAAAGAAGAGTGATTTCAGTTGTGAAGTTTTGATAAGTTAGAGTTATAAAGAGTAAGTAGTTAGTTTTAAAAGTGAAGTGAAGATGAAAAGTAAGAAAAGAAGAGTGATTTCAGTTGTGAAGTTTTGATAAGATTAGAGTTATAAAGAGTAAGTAGTTAGTTTTAAAAGTGAAGTGAAGATGAAAAGTAAGAAAAGAAGAGTGATTTCAGTTGTGAAGTTTTGATAAGATTAGAGTTATAAAGAGTAAGTAGTTAGTTTTAAAAGTGAAGTGAAGATGAAAAGTAAGAAAAGAAGAGTGATTTCAGTTGTGAAGTTTTGATAAGATTAGAGTTATAAAGAGTAAGTAGTTAGTTTTAAAAGTGAAGTGAAGAAGAAAAGTAAGAAAAGAAGAGTGATTTCAGTTGTGAAGTTTTGATAAGATTAGAGTTATAAAGAGTAAGTAGTTAGTTTTAAAAGTGAAGTGAAGATGAAAAGTAAGAAAAGAAGAGTGATTTCAGTTGTGAAGTTTTGATAAGATTAGAGTTATAAAGAGTAAGTAGTTAGTTTTAAAAGTGAAGTGAAGATGAAAAGTAAGAAAAGAAGAGTGATTTCAGTTGTGAAGTTTTGATAAGATTAGAGTTATAAAGAGCAAGTAGTTAGTTTTAAAAGTGAAGTGAAGATGAAAAGTAAGAAAAGAAGAGTGATTTCAGTTGTGAAGTTTTGATAAGATTAGAGTTATAAAGAGTAAGTAGTTAGTTTTAAAAGTGAAGTGAAGATGAAAAGTAAGAAAAGAGTGATTTCAGTTGTGAAGTTTTGATAAGATTAGAGTTATAAAGAGTAAGTAGTTAGTTTTAAAAGTGAAGTGAAGATGAAAAGTAAGAAAAGAAGAGTGATTTCAGTTGTGAAGTTTTGATAAGATTAGAGTTATAAAGAGTAAGTAGTTAGTTTTAAAAGTGAAGTGAAGATGAAAAGTAAGAAAAGAAGAGTGATTTCAGTTGTGAAGTTTTGATAAGATTAGAGTTATAAAGAGCAAGTAGTTAGTTTTAAAAGTGAAGTGAAGAAGAAAAGTAAGAAAAGAAGAGTGATTTCAGTTGTGAAGTTTTGATAAGTTAGAGTTATAAAGAGTAAGTAGTTAGTTTTAAAAGTGAAGTGAAGATGAAAAGTAAGAAAAGAGTGATTTCAGTTGTGAAGTTTTGATAAGATTAGAGTTATAAAGAGTAAGTAGTTAGTTTTAAAAGTGAAGTGAAGAAGAAAAGTAAGAAAAGAGTGATTTCAGTTGTGAAGTTTTGATAAGATTAGAGTTATAAAGAGTAAGTCGTTAGTTTTAAAAGTGAAGTGAAGAAGAAAAAGTAAGAAAAGAAGAGTGATTTCAGTTGTGAAGTTTTGATAAGATTAGAGTTATAAAGAGTAAGTAGTTAGTTTTAAAAGTGAAGTGAAGATGAAAAGTAAGAAAAGAAGAGTGATTTCAGTTGTGAAGTTTTGATAAGATTAGAGTTATAAAGAGTAAGTAGTTAGTTTTTAAAAGTGAAGTGAAGAAGAAAAGTAAGAAAAGAAGAGTGATTTCAGTTGTGAAGTTTTGATAAGATTAGAGTTATAAAGAGTAAGTAGTTAGTTTTAAAAGTGAAGTGAAGATGAAAAGTAAGAAAAGAAGAGTGATTTCAGTTGTGAAGTTTTGATAAGATTAGAGTTATAAAGAGTAAGTAGTTAGTTTTAAAAGTGAAGTGAAGATGAAAAGTAAGAAAAGAGTGATTTCAGTTGTGAAGTTTTGATAAGATTAGAGTTATAAAGAGTAAGTCGTTAGTTTTAAAAGTGAAGTGAAGATGAAAAGTAAGAAAAGAAGAGTGATTTCAGTTGTGAAGTTTTGATAAGATTAGAGTTATAAAGAGTAAGTAGTTAGTTTTAAAAGTGAAGTGAAGATGAAAAGTAAGAAAAGAAGAGTGATTTCAGTTGTGAAGTTTTGATAAGATTAGAGTTATAAAGAGCAAGTAGTTAGTTTTAAAAGTGAAGTGAAGATGAAAAGTAAGAAAAGAAGAGTGATTTCAGTTGTGAAGTTTTGATAAGATTAGAGTTATAAAGAGTAAGTAGTTAGTTTTTAAAAGTGAAGTGAAGATGAAAAGTAAGAAAAGAAGAGTGATTTCAGTTGTGAAGTTTTGATAAGATTAGAGTTATAAAGAGTAAGTAGTTAGTTTTAAAAGTGAAGTGAAGAAGAAAAGTAAGAAAAGAAGAGTGATTTCAGTTGTGAAGTTTTGATAAGTTAGAGTTATAAAGAGTAAGTAGTTAGTTTTAAAAGTGAAGTGAAGATGAAAAGTAAGAAAAGAGTGATTTCAGTTGTGAAGTTTTGATAAGATTAGAGTTATAAAGAGTAAGTAGTTAGTTTTAAAAGTGAAGTGAAGAAGAAAAGTAAGAAAAGAGTGATTTCAGTTGTGAAGTTTTGATAAGATTAGAGTTATAAAGAGTAAGTCGTTAGTTTTAAAAGTGAAGTGAAGAAGAAAAGTAAGAAAAGAAGAGTGATTTCAGTTGTGAAGTTTTGATAAGATTAGAGTTATAAAGAGTAAGTAGTTAGTTTTAAAAGTGAAGTGAAGATGAAAAGTAAGAAAAGAGTGATTTCAGTTGTGAAGTTTTGATAAGATTAGAGTTATAAAGAGTAAGTAGTTAGTTTTTAAAAGTGAAGTGAAGAAGAAAAGTAAGAAAGAAGAGTGATTTCAGTTGTGAAGTTTTGATAAGATTAGAGTTATAAAGAGTAAGTAGTTAGTTTTAAAAGTGAAGTGAAGATGAAAAGTAAGAAAAGAAGAGTGATTTCAGTTGTGAAGTTTTGATAAGATTAGAGTTATAAAGAGTAAGTAGTTAGTTTTAAAAGTGAAGTGAAGATGAAAAGTAAGAAAAGAGTGATTTCAGTTGTGAAGTTTTGATAAGATTAGAGTTATAAAGAGTAAGTCGTTAGTTTTAAAAGTGAAGTGAAGATGAAAAGTAAGAAAAGAAGAGTGATTTCAGTTGTGAAGTTTTGATAAGATTAGAGTTATAAAGAGTAAGTAGTTAGTTTTAAAAGTGAAGTGAAGATGAAAAGTAAGAAAAGAAGAGTGATTTCAGTTGTGAAGTTTTGATAAGATTAGAGTTATAAAGAGCAAGTAGTTAGTTTTAAAAGTGAAGTGAAGATGAAAAGTAAGAAAAGAAGAGTGATTTCAGTTGTGAAGTTTTGATAAGATTAGAGTTATAAAGAGTAAGTAGTTAGTTTTAAAAGTGAAGTGAAGATGAAAAGTAAGAAAAGAAGAGTGATTTCAGTTGTGAAGTTTTGATAAGATTAGAGTTATAAAGAGTAAGTAGTTAGTTTTAAAAGTGAAGTGAAGATGAAAAGTAAGAAAAGAAGAGTGATTTCAGTTGTGAAGTTTTGATAAGATTAGAGTTATAAAGAGTAAGTAGTTAGTTTTAAAAGTGAAGTGAAGATGAAAAGTAAGAAAAGAAGAGTGATTTCAGTTGTGAAGTTTTGATAAGATTAGAGTTATAAAGAGTAAGTAGTTAGTTTTAAAAGTGAAGTGAAGATGAAAAGTAAGAAAAGAGTGATTTCAGTTGTGAAGTTTTGATAAGATTAGAGTTATAAAGAGTAAGTCGTTAGTTTTAAAAGTGAAGTGAAGAAGAAAAGTAAGAAAAGAAGAGTGATTTCAGTTGTGAAGTTTTGATAAGATTAGAGTTATAAAGAGTAAGTAGTTAGTTTTAAAAGTGAAGTGAAGATGAAAAGTAAGAAAAGAAGAGTGATTTCAGTTGTGAAGTTTTGATAAGATTAGAGTTATAAAGAGTAAGTAGTTAGTTTTAAAAGTGAAGTGAAGATGAAAAGTAAGAAAAGAAGAGTGATTTCAGTTGTGAAGTTTTGATAAGATTAGAGTTATAAAGAGTAAGTAGTTAGTTTTAAAAGTGAAGTGAAGATGAAAAGTAAGAAAAGAAGAGTGATTTCAGTTGTGAAGTTTTGATAAGATTAGAGTTATAAAGAGTAAGTAGTTAGTTTTTAAAAGTGAAGTGAAGATGAAAAGTAAGAAAAGAAGAGTGATTTCAGTTGTGAAGTTTTGATAAGATTAGAGTTATAAAGAGTAAGTAGTTAGTTTTAAAAGTGAAGTGAAGATGAAAAGTAAGAAAAAGAAGAGTGATTTCAGTTGTGAAGTTTTGATAAGATTAGAGTTATAAAGAGTAAGTAGTTAGTTTTAAAAGTGAAGTGAAGATGAAAAGTAAGAAAAGAAGAGTGATTTCAGTTGTGAAGTTTTGATAAGATTAGAGTTATAAAGAGTAAGTAGTTAGTTTTAAAAGTGAAGTGAAGATGAAAAGTAAGAAAAGAAGAGTGATTTCAGTTGTGAAGTTTTGATAAGATTAGAGTTATAAAGAGTAAGTAGTTAGTTTTAAAAGTGAAGTGAAGAAGAAAAGTAAGAAAAGAAGAGTGATTTCAGTTGTGAAGTTTTGATAAGTTAGAGTTATAAAGAGTAAGTAGTTAGTTTTAAAAGTGAAGTGAAGATGAAAAGTAAGAAAAGAAGAGTGATTTCAGTTGTGAAGTTTTGATAAGATTAGAGTTATAAAGAGTAAGTAGTTAGTTTTAAAAGTGAAGTGAAGATGAAAAGTAAGAAAAGAGTGATTTCAGTTGTGAAGTTTTTGATAAGATTAGAGTTATAAAGAGTAAGTAGTTAGTTTTAAAAGTGAAGTGAAGATGAAAAGTAAGAAAAGAAGAGTGATTTCAGTTGTGAAGTTTTGATAAGATTAGAGTTATAAAGAGTAAGTAGTTAGTTTTAAAAGTGAAGTGAAGATGAAAAGTAAGAAAAGAAGAGTGATTTCAGTTGTGAAGTTTTGATAAGATTAGAGTTATAAAGAGTAAGTAGTTAGTTTTAAAAGTGAAGTGAAGATGAAAAGTAAGAAAAGAAGAGTGATTTCAGTTGTGAAGTTTTGATAAGATTAGAGTTATAAAGAGTAAGTAGTTAGTTTTAAAAGTGAAGTGAAGATGAAAAGTAAGAAAAGAAGAGTGATTTCAGTTGTGAAGTTTTGATAAGATTAGAGTTATAAAGAGCAAGTAGTTAGTTTTAAAAGTGAAGTGAAGATGAAAAGTAAGAAAAGAAGAGTGATTTCAGTTGTGAAGTTTTGATAAGATTAGAGTTATAAAGAGTAAGTAGTTAGTTTTAAAAGTGAAGTGAAGATGAAAAGTAAGAAAAGAGTGATTTCAGTTGTGAAGTTTTGATAAGATTAGAGTTATAAAGAGTAAGTAGTTAGTTTTAAAAGTGAAGTGAAGATGAAAAGTAAGAAAAGAGTGATTTCAGTTGTGAAGTTTTGATAAGATTAGAGTTATAAAGAGTAAGTAGTTAGTTTTAAAAGTGAAGTGAAGATGAAAAGTAAGAAAAGAAGAGTGATTTCAGTTGTGAAGTTTTGATAAGATTAGAGTTATAAAGAGTAAGTAGTTAGTTTTAAAAGTGAAGTGAAGATGAAAAGTAAGAAAAGAAGAGTGATTTCAGTTGTGAAGTTTTGATAAGATTAGAGTTATAAAGAGTAAGTAGTTAGTTTTAAAAGTGAAGTGAAGATGAAAAGTAAGAAAAGAAGAGTGATTTCAGTTGTGAAGTTTTGATAAGATTAGAGTTATAAAGAGTAAGTAGTTAGTTTTAAAAGTGAAGTGAAGATGAAAAGTAAGAAAAGAAGAGTGATTTCAGTTGTGAAGTTTTGATAAGATTAGAGTTATAAAGAGCAAGTAGTTAGTTTTAAAAGTGAAGTGAAGATGAAAAGTAAGAAAAGAAGAGTGATTTCAGTTGTGAAGTTTTGATAAGATTAGAGTTATAAAGAGTAAGTAGTTAGTTTTAAAAGTGAAGTGAAGATGAAAAGTAAGAAAAGAAGAGTGATTTCAGTTGTGAAGTTTTGATAAGATTAGAGTTATAAAGAGTAAGTAGTTAGTTTTAAAAGTGAAGTGAAGATGAAAAGTAAGAAAAGAGTGATTTCAGTTGTGAAGTTTTGATAAGATTAGAGTTATAAAGAGTAAGTAGTTAGTTTTAAAAGTGAAGTGAAGAAGAAAAGTAAGAAAAGAAGAGTGATTTCAGTTATGAAGTTTTGATAAGATTAGAGTTATAAAGAGTAAGTAGTTAGTTTTAAAAGTGAAGTGAAGATGAAAAGTAAGAAAAGAAGAGTGATTTCAGTTGTGAAGTTTTGATAAGATTAGAGTTATAAAGAGCAAGTAGTTAGTTTTTAAAAGTGAAGTGAAGAAGAAAAGTAAGAAAAGAAGAGTGATTTCAGTTGTGAAGTTTTGATAAGATTAGAGTTATAAAGAGTAAGTAGTTAGTTTTAAAAGTGAAGTGAAGATGAAAAGTAAGAAAAGAAGAGTGATTTCAGTTGTGAAGTTTTGATAAGATTAGAGTTATAAAGAGTAAGTAGTTAGTTTTAAAAGTGAAGTGAAGATGAAAAGTAAGAAAAGAGTGATTTCAGTTGTGAAGTTTTGATAAGATTAGAGTTATAAAGAGTAAGTAGTTAGTTTTAAAAGTGAAGTGAAGAAGAAAAGTAAGAAAAGAGTGATTTCAGTTGTGAAGTTTTGATAAGATTAGAGTTATAAAGAGTAAGTAGTTAGTTTTAAAAGTGAAGTGAAGAAGAAAAGTAAGAAAAGAAGAGTGATTTCAGTTGTGAAGTTTTGATAAGATTAGAGTTATAAAGAGTAAGTAGTTAGTTTTAAAAGTGAAGTGAAGAAGAAAAGTAAGAAAAGAAGAGTGATTTCAGTTGTGAAGTTTTGATAAGATTAGAGTTATAAAGAGTAAGTAGTTAGTTTTAAAAGTGAAGTGAAGAAGAAAAGTAAGAAAAGAAGAGTGATTTCAGTTGTGAAGTTTTGATAAGATTAGAGTTATAAAGAGTAAGTAGTTAGTTTTAAAAGTGAAGTGAAGATGAAAAGTAAGAAAAGAAGAGTGATTTCAGTTGTGAAGTTTTGATAAGATTAGAGTTATAAAGAGCAAGTAGTTAGTTTTAAAAGTGAAGTGAAGAAGAAAAGTAAGAAAAAAGAGTGATTTCAGTTGTGAAGTTTTGATAAGATTAGAGTTATAAAGAGTAAGTAGTTAGTTTTAAAAGTGAAGTGAAGATGAAAAGTAAGAAAAGAAGAGTGATTTCAGTTGTGAAGTTTTGATAAGATTAGAGTTATAAAGAGTAAGTAGTTAGTTTTAAAAGTGAAGTGAAGATGAAAAGTAAGAAAAGAGTGATTTCAGTTGTGAAGTTTTGATAAGATTAGAGTTATAAAGAGTAAGTAGTTAGTTTTAAAAGTGAAGTGAAGAAGAAAAGTAAGAAAAGAGTGATTTCAGTTGTGAAGTTTTGATAAGATTAGAGTTATAAAGAGTAAGTAGTTAGTTTTAAAAGTGAAGTGAAGATGAAAAGTAAGAAAAGAAGAGTGATTTCAGTTGTGAAGTTTTGATAAGATTAGAGTTATAAAGAGTAAGTAGTTAGTTTTAAAAGTGAAGTGAAGAAGAAAAGTAAGAAAAGAAGAGTGATTTCAGTTGTGAAGTTTTGATAAGATTAGAGTTATAAAGAGTAAGTAGTTAGTTTTAAAAGTGAAGTGAAGATGAAAAGTAAGAAAAGAAGAGTGATTTCAGTTGTGAAGTTTTGATAAGATTAGAGTTATAAAGAGTAAGTAGTTAGTTTTAAAAGTGAAGTGAAGATGAAAAGTAAGAAAAGAAGAGTGATTTCAGTTGTGAAGTTTTGATAAGATTAGAGTTATAAAGAGTAAGTAGTTAGTTTTAAAAGTGAAGTGAAGATGAAAAGTAAGAAAAGAAGAGTGATTTCAGTTGTGAAGTTTTGATAAGATTAGAGTTATAAAGAGTAAGTAGTTAGTTTTAAAAGTGAAGTGAAGATGAAAAGTAAGAAAAGAAGAGTGATTTCAGTTGTGAAGTTTTGATAAGATTAGAGTTATAAAGAGTAAGTAGTTAGTTTTAAAAGTGAAGTGAAGAAGAAAAGTAAGAAAAGAAGAGTGATTTCAGTTGTGAAGTTTTGATAAGATTAGAGTTATAAAGAGTAAGTAGTTAGTTTTAAAAGTGAAGTGAAGAAGAAAAGTAAGAAAAGAAGAGTGATATCAGTTGTGAAGTTTTGATAAGATTAGAGTTATAAAGAGTAAGTAGTTAGTTTTAAAAGTGAAGTGAAGATGAAAAGTAAGAAAAGAAGAGTGATTTCAGTTGTGAAGTTTTGATAAGATTAGAGTTATAAAGAGTAAAGTAGTTAGTTTTAAAAGTGAAGTGAAGAAGAAAAGTAAGAAAAGAAGTGATTTCAGTTGTGAAGTTTTGATAAGATTAGAGTTATAAAGAGTAAGTAGTTAGTTTTAAAAGTGAAGTGAAGATGAAAAGTAAGAAAAGAAGAGTGATTTCAGTTGTGAAGTTTTGATAAGATTAGAGTTATAAAGAGTAAGTAGTTAGTTTTAAAAGTGAAGTGAAGATGAAAAGTAAGAAGAAGAGTGATTTCAGTTGTGAAGTTTTGATAAGATTAGAGTTATAAAGAGTAAGTAGTTAGTTTTAAAAGTGAAGTGAAGATGAAAAGTAAGAAAAAGAGTGATTTCAGTTGTGAAGTTTTGATAAGATTAGAGTTATAAAGAGTAAGTAGTTAGTTTTAAAAGTGAAGTGAAGATGAAAAGTAAGAAAAGAAGAGTGATTTCAGTTGTGAAGTTTTTGATAAGATTAGAGTTATAAAGAGTAAGTAGTTAGTTTTAAAAGTGAAGTGAAGATGAAAAGTAAGAAAAGAAGAGTGATTTCAGTTTTGAAGTTTTGATAAGATTAGAGTTATAAAGAGTAAGTAGTTAGTTTTAAAAGTGAAGTGAAGATGAAAAGTAAGAAAAGAAGAGTGATTTCAGTTGTGAAGTTTTGATAAGATTAGAGTTATAAAGAGTAAGTAGTTAGTTTTAAAAGTGAAGTGAAGAAGAAAAGTAAGAAAAGAAGAGTGATTTCAGTTGTGAAGTTTTGATAAGATTAGAGTTATAAAGAGTAAGTAGTTAGTTTTAAAAGTGAAGTGAAGATGAAAAGTAAGAAAGAAGAGTGATTTCAGTTGTGAAGTTTTGATAAGATTAGAGTTATAAAGAGTAAGTAGTTAGTTTTAAAAGTGAAGTGAAGATGAAAAGTAAGAAAAGAGTGATTTCAGTTGTGAAGTTTTGATAAGATTAGAGTTATAAAGAGTAAGTAGTTAGTTTTAAAAGTGAAGTGAAGAAGAAAAGTAAGAAAAGAGTGATTTCAGTTGTGAAGTTTTGATAAGATTTAGAGTTATAAAGAGTAAGTAGTTAGTTTAAAAGTGAAGTGAAGAAGAAAAGTAAGAAAAGAGTGATTTCAGTAGTGAAGTTTTGATAAGATTAGAGTTATAAAGAGTAAGTAGTTAGTTTTAAAAGTGAAGTGAAGAAGAAAAGTAAGAAAAGAAAGAGTGATTTCAGTTGTGAAGTTTTGATAGATTAGAGTTATAAAGAGTCAAGTAGTTAGTTTTAAAAGTGAAGTGAAGAAGAAAAGTAAGAAAAGAAGAGTGATTTCAGTTGTGAAGTTTTGATAAGATTAGAGTTATAAAGAGAAGTAGTTAGTTTTAAAAGTGAAGTGAAGATGAAAAGTAAGAAAAGAAGAGTGATTTCAGTTGTGAAGTTTTGATAAGATTAGAGTTATAAAGAGTAAGTAGTTAGTTTTAAAAGTGAAGTGAAGATGAAAAGTAAGAAAGAGAGTGATTTCAGTTGTGAAGTTTTGATAAGATTAGAGTTATAAAGAGTAAGTAGTTAGTTTTAAAAAGTGAAGTGAAGATGAAAAGTAAGAAAAGAGTGATTTTCAGTTGTGAAGTTTTGATAAGATTAGAGTTATAAGAGTAAGTAGTTAGTTTTAAAAGTGAAGTGAAGAAGAAAAGTAAGAAAAGAGTGATTTCAGTTGTGAAGTTTTGATAAGATTAGAGTTATAAAGAGTAAAGTAGTTAGTTTAAAAGTGAAGTGAAGATGAAAAGTAAGAAAAGAGTGATTTCAGGTTGTGAAGTTTTGATAAGATTAGAGTTATAAAGAGTAAGTAGTTAGTTTTAAAAAAGTGAAGTGTGTAAGAAGAAGAAAAGTAAGAAAAGAAGAGTGATTTCAGTTGTGAAGTTTTGATAAGATTAGAGTTATAAAGAGTAAGTAGTTAGTTTTAAAAGTGAAGTGAAGATGAAAAGTAAGAAAAGAAGAGTGATTTCAGTTGTGAAGTTTTGATAAGATTAGAGTTATAAAGAGTAAGTAGTTAGTTTTAAAAGTGAAGTGAAGATGAAAAAGTAAGAAAAGGAAGGTGATTTCAGTTGTGAAGTTTTGATAAGATTAGAGTTATAAAGAGTAAGTAGTTAGTTTTAAAGTGAAGTGAAGAAGAAAAGTAAGAATAGAGTGATTTCAGTTGTGAAGTTTTGATAAGATTAGAGTTATAAAGAGTAAGTAGTTAGTTTTAAAAGTGAAGTGAAGAAGAAAAAGTAAGAAAAAGAAGAGTGATTTCAGTTGTGAAGTTTTGATAAGATTAGAGTTATAAAGAGTAAGTAGTTAGTTTTAAAAGTGAAGTGAAGAAGAAAAGTAAGAAAAGAAGAGTGATTTCAGTTGTGAAGTTTTGATAAGATTAGAGTTATAAAGAGTAAGTAGTTAGTTTTAAAAGTGAAGTGAAGAAGAAAAGTAAGAAAAGAAGAGTGATTTCAGTTGTGAAGTTTTGATAAGATTAGAGTTATAAAGAGTATGTAGTTAGTTTTAAAAGTGAAGTGAAGATGAAAAGTAAGAAAAGAAGAGTGATTTCAGTTGTGAAGTTTTGATAAGATTAGAGTTATAAAGAGTAAGTAGTTAGTTTTAAAAAGTGAAGTGAAGAAGAAAAGTAAGAAAAGAGTGATTTCAGTTGTGAAGTTTTGATAAGATTAGAGTTATAAAGAGTAAGTAGTTAGTTTTTAAAAGTGAAGTGAAGATGAAAAGTAAGAAAGAGTGATTTCAGTTGTGAAGTTTTGATAAGATTAGAGTTATAAAGAGTAAGTAGTTAGTTTTTAAAAGTGAAGTGAAGAAGAAAAGTAAGAAAAAGAGTGATTTCAGTTGTGAAGTTTTGTTAAGATTAGAGTTATAAAGAGTAAGTAGTTAGTTTTAAAAGTGAAGTGAAGATGAAAAGTAAGAAAAAGAAGAGTGATTTCAGTTGTGAAGTTTTGATAAGATTAAGAGTTATAAAGAGTAAGTAGTTAGTTTTAAAAGTGAAGTGAAGATGAAAAGTAAGAAAAGAAGAGTGATTTCAGTTGTGAAGTTTATGATAAGATTTAGAGTTATAAAGATAGGTAGTTAAGTTAGTTTAAAAAGTGAAGTGAAGATGAAAGTAAGAAATGATGAAGTGATATC
>CAMPDV010005034.1:0-28386 GCA_946699065.1 Loxodes magnus
AAAAAATAGTTGTGTAATTTTTGAAGTAAAAAAAAACATTGTTTTATAAGTGTTTTTAAGTGAGAATACGAAATTTTAATACCAGAGTGAGTTAACAATGTATGAAAAATAGTTGTGTAATTTTTAAAGTAAAAAAAAACATTGTTTTTGATATGTTTTGAAGTGAGAATACGAAATTTTAATACCAGAGTGAGTTAACAATGTATGAAAAATAGTTGTGTAATTTTTAAAGTAAAAAAAAACATTGTTTTATAAGTGTTTTGAAGTGAGAATACGAAATTTTAATACCAGAGTGAGTTAACAATGTATGAAAAATAGTTGTGTAATTTTTAAAGTAAAAAAAAACATTGTTTTTGATATGTTTTGAAGTGAGAATACGAAATTTTAATACCAGAGTGAGTTAACAATGTATGAAAAATAGTTGTGTAATTTTTAAAGTAAAAAAAAACATTGTTTTATAAGTGTTTTGAAGTGAGAATACGAAATTTTAATACCAGAGTGAGTTAACAATGTATGAAAAATAGTTGTGTAATTTTTAAAGTAAAAAAAAACATTGTTTTTGATATGTTTTGAAGTGAGAATACGAAATTTTAATACCAGAGTGAGTTAACAATGTATGAAAAATAGTTGTGTAATTTTTAAAGTAAAAAAAAACATTGTTTTTGATATGTTTTGAAGTGAGAATACGAAATTTTAATACCAGAGTGAGTTAACAATGTATGAAAAATAGTTGTGTAATTTTTAAAGTAAAAAAAAACATTGTTTTTGATATGTTTTGAAGTGAGAATACGAAATTTTTAATACCAGAGTGAGTTAACAATGTATGAAAAATAGTTGTGTAATTTTTAAAGTAAAAAAAAACATTGTTTTATAAGTGTTTTGAAGTGAGAATACGAAATTTTAATACCAGAGTGAGTTAACAATGTATGAAAAATAGTTGTGTAATTTTTAAAGTAAAAAAAAACATTGTTTTTGATATGTTTTGAAGTGAGAATACGAAATTTTAATACCAGAGTGAGTTAACAATGTATGAAAAATAGTTGTGTAATTTTTAAAGTAAAAAAAAACATTGTTTTATAAGTGTTTTGAAGTGAGAATACGAAATTTTAATACCAGAGTGAGTTAACAATGTATGAAAAATAGTTGTGTAATTTTTAAAGTAAAAAAAAACATTGTTTTTGATATGTTTTGAAGTGAGAATACGAAATTTTAATACCAGAGTGAGTTAACAATGTATGAAAAATAGTTGTGTAATTTTTAAAGTAAAAAAAAACATTGTTTTTGATATGTTTTGAAGTGAGAATACGAAATTTTAATACCAGAGTGAGTTAACAATGTATGAAAAATAGTTGTGTAATTTTTAAAGTAAAAAAAAACATTGTTTTATAAGTGTTTTGAAGTGAGAATACGAAATTTTAATACCAGAGTGAGTTAACAATGTATGAAAAATAGTTGTGTAATTTTTGAAGTAAAAAAAAACATTGTTTTATAAGTGTTTTGAAGTGAGAATACGAAATTTTAATACCAGAGTGAGTTAACAATGTATGAAAAATAGTTGTGTAATTTTTAAAGTAAAAAAAAACATTGTTTTTGATATGTTTTGAAGTGAGAATACGAAATTTTAATACCAGAGTGAGTTAACAATGTATGAAAAATAGTTGTGTAATTTTTAAAGTAAAAAAAAACATTGTTTTATAAGTGTTTTGAAGTGAGAATACGAAATTTTAATACCAGAGTGAGTTAACAATGTATGAAAAATAGTTGTGTAATTTTTAAAGTAAAAAAAAACATTGTTTTTGATATGTTTTGAAGTGAGAATACGAAATTTTAATACCAGAGTGAGTTAACAATGTATGAAAAATAGTTGTGTAATTTTTAAAGTAAAAAAAAACATTGTTTTATAAGTGTTTTGAAGTGAGAATACGAAATTTTAATACCAGAGTGAGTTAACAATGTATGAAAAATAGTTGTGTAATTTTTAAAGTAAAAAAAAACATTGTTTTATAAGTGTTTTGAAGTGAGAATACGAAATTTTAATACCAGAGTGAGTTAACAATGTATGAAAAATAGTTGTGTAATTTTTAAAGTAAAAAAAAACATTGTTTTTGATATGTTTTGAAGTGAGAATACGAAATTTTAATACCAGAGTGAGTTAACAATGTATGAAAAATAGTTGTGTAATTTTTAAAGTAAAAAAAAACATTGTTTTTGATATGTTTTGAAGTGAGAATACGAAATTTTAATACCAGAGTGAGTTAACAATGTATGAAAAATAGTTGTGTAATTTTTAAAGTAAAAAAAAACATTGTTTTTGATATGTTTTGAAGTGAGAATACGAAATTTTAATACCAGAGTGAGTTAACAATGTATGAAAAATAGTTGTGTAATTTTTAAAGTAAAAAAAAACATTGTTTTTGATATGTTTTTAAGTGAGAATACGAAATTTTAATACCAGAGTGAGTTAACAATGTATGAAAAATAGTTGTGTAATTTTTAAAGTAAAAAAAAACATTGTTTTTGATATGTTTTGAAGTGAGAATACGAAATTTTAATACCAGAGTGAGTTAACAATGTATGAAAAATAGTTGTGTAATTTTTAAAGTAAAAAAAAACATTGTTTTTGATATGTTTTGAAGTGAGAATACGAAATTTTAATACCAGAGTGAGTTAACAATGTATGAAAAATAGTTGTGTAATTTTTAAAGTAAAAAAAAACATTGTTTTATAAGTGTTTTGAAGTGAGAATACGAAATTTTAATACCAGAGTGAGTTAACAATGTATGAAAAATAGTTGTGTAATTTTTAAAGTAAAAAAAAACATTGTTTTATAAGTGTTTTTAAGTGAGAATACGAAATTTTAATACCAGAGTGAGTTAACAATGTATGAAAAATAGTTGTGTAATTTTTAAAGTAAAAAAAAACATTGTTTTTGATATGTTTTGAAGTGAGAATACGAAATTTTAATACCAGAGTGAGTTAACAATGTATGAAAAATAGTTGTGTAATTTTTAAAGTAAAAAAAAACATTGTTTTATAAGTGTTTTGAAGTGAGAATACGAAATTTTAATACCAGAGTGAGTTAACAATGTATGAAAAATAGTTGTGTAATTTTTAAAGTAAAAAAAAACATTGTTTTTGATATGTTTTGAAGTGAGAATACGAAATTTTAATACCAGAGTGAGTTAACAATGTATGAAAAATAGTTGTGTAATTTTTAAAGTAAAAAAAAACATTGTTTTTGATATGTTTTGAAGTGAGAATACGAAATTTTAATACCAGAGTGAGTTAACAATGTATGAAAAATAGTTGTGTAATTTTTAAAGTAAAAAAAAACATTGTTTTTGATATGTTTTGAAGTGAGAATACGAAATTTTAATACCAGAGTGAGTTAACAATGTATGAAAAATAGTTGTGTAATTTTTGAAGTAAAAAAAAACATTGTTTTTGATATGTTTTGAAGTGAGAATACGAAATTTTAATACCAGAGTGAGTTAACAATGTATGAAAAATAGTTGTGTAATTTTTAAAGTAAAAAAAAACATTGTTTTATAAGTGTTTTGAAGTGAGAATACGAAATTTTAATACCAGAGTGAGTTAACAATGTATGAAAAATAGTTGTGTAATTTTTAAAGTAAAAAAAAACATTGTTTTTGATATGTTTTGAAGTGAGAATACGAAATTTTAATACCAGAGTGAGTTAACAATGTATGAAAAATAGTTGTGTAATTTTTAAAGTAAAAAAAAACATTGTTTTATAAGTGTTTTGAAGTGAGAATACGAAATTTTAATACCAGAGTGAGTTAACAATGTATGAAAAATAGTTGTGTAATTTTTAAAGTAAAAAAAAACATTGTTTTTGATATGTTTTTAAGTGAGAATACGAAATTTTAATACCAGAGTGAGTTAACAATGTATGAAAAATAGTTGTGTAATTTTTAAAGTAAAAAAAAACATTGTTTTTGATATGTTTTGAAGTGAGAATACGAAATTTTAATACCAGAGTGAGTTAACAATGTATGAAAAATAGTTGTGTAATTTTTAAAGTAAAAAAAAACATTGTTTTTGATATGTTTTGAAGTGAGAATACGAAATTTTAATACCAGAGTGAGTTAACAATGTATGAAAAATAGTTGTGTAATTTTTAAAGTAAAAAAAAACATTGTTTTTGATATGTTTTGAAGTGAGAATACGAAATTTTAATACCAGAGTGAGTTAACAATGTATGAAAAATAGTTGTGTAATTTTTAAAGTAAAAAAAAACATTGTTTTTGATATGTTTTGAAGTGAGAATACGAAATTTTAATACCAGAGTGAGTTAACAATGTATGAAAAATAGTTGTGTAATTTTTAAAGTAAAAAAAAACATTGTTTTTGATATGTTTTGAAGTGAGAATACGAAATTTTAATACCAGAGTGAGTTAACAATGTATGAAAAATAGTTGTGTAATTTTTAAAGTAAAAAAAAACATTGTTTTTGATATGTTTTGAAGTGAGAATACGAAATTTTAATACCAGAGTGAGTTAACAATGTATGAAAAATAGTTGTGTAATTTTTGAAGTAAAAAAAAACATTGTTTTTGATATGTTTTGAAGTGAGAATACGAAATTTTAATACCAGAGTGAGTTAACAATGTATGAAAAATAGTTGTGTAATTTTTAAAGTAAAAAAAAACATTGTTTTTGATATGTTTTGAAGTGAGAATACGAAATTTTAATACCAGAGTGAGTTAACAATGTATGAAAAATAGTTGTGTAATTTTTAAAGTAAAAAAAAACATTGTTTTATAAGTGTTTTGAAGTGAGAATACGAAATTTTAATACCAGAGTGAGTTAACAATGTATGAAAAATAGTTGTGTAATTTTTAAAGTAAAAAAAACATTGTTTTTGATATGTTTTGAAGTGAGAATACGAAATTTTAATACCAGAGTGAGTTAACAATGTATGAAAAATAGTTGTGTAATTTTTAAAGTAAAAAAAAACATTGTTTTTGATATGTTTTGAAGTGAGAATACGAAATTTTAATACCAGAGTGAGTTAACAATGTATGAAAAATAGTTGTGTAATTTTTAAAGTAAAAAAAAACATTGTTTTTGATATGTTTTGAAGTGAGAATACGAAATTTTAATACCAGAGTGAGTTAACAATGTATGAAAAATAGTTGTGTAATTTTTAAAGTAAAAAAAAACATTGTTTTTGATATGTTTTGAAGTGAGAATACGAAATTTTAATACCAGAGTGAGTTAACAATGTATGAAAAATAGTTGTGTAATTTTTAAAGTAAAAAAAAACATTGTTTTTGATATGTTTTGAAGTGAGAATACGAAATTTTAATACCAGAGTGAGTTAACAATGTATGAAAAATAGTTGTGTAATTTTTAAAGTAAAAAAAAACATTGTTTTATAAGTGTTTTTAAGTGAGAATACGAAATTTTAATACCAGAGTGAGTTAACAATGTATGAAAAATAGTTGTGTAATTTTTAAAGTAAAAAAAAACATTGTTTTTGATATGTTTTGAAGTGAGAATACGAAATTTTAATACCAGAGTGAGTTAACAATGTATGAAAAATAGTTGTGTAATTTTTAAAGTAAAAAAAAACATTGTTTTATAAGTGTTTTGAAGTGAGAATACGAAATTTTAATACCAGAGTGAGTTAACAATGTATGAAAAATAGTTGTGTAATTTTTAAAGTAAAAAAAAACATTGTTTTATAAGTGTTTTGAAGTGAGAATACGAAATTTTAATACCAGAGTGAGTTAACAATGTATGAAAAATAGTTGTGTAATTTTTAAAGTAAAAAAAAACATTGTTTTTGATATGTTTTGAAGTGAGAATACGAAATTTTAATACCAGAGTGAGTTAACAATGTATGAAAAATAGTTGTGTAATTTTTAAAGTAAAAAAAAACATTGTTTTTGATATGTTTTTAAGTGAGAATACGAAATTTTAATACCAGAGTGAGTTAACAATGTATGAAAAATAGTTGTGTAATTTTTAAAGTAAAAAAAAACATTGTTTTTGATATGTTTTGAAGTGAGAATACGAAATTTTAATACCAGAGTGAGTTAACAATGTATGAAAAATAGTTGTGTAATTTTTAAAGTAAAAAAAAACATTGTTTTATAAGTGTTTTGAAGTGAGAATACGAAATTTTAATACCAGAGTGAGTTAACAATGTATGAAAAATAGTTGTGTAATTTTTAAAGTAAAAAAAAACATTGTTTTTGATATGTTTTGAAGTGAGAATACGAAATTTTAATACCAGAGTGAGTTAACAATGTATGAAAAATAGTTGTGTAATTTTTAAAGTAAAAAAAAACATTGTTTTATAAGTGTTTTGAAGTGAGAATACGAAATTTTAATACCAGAGTGAGTTAACAATGTATGAAAAATAGTTGTGTAATTTTTAAAGTAAAAAAAAACATTGTTTTATAAGTGTTTTGAAGTGAGAATACGAAATTTTAATACCAGAGTGAGTTAACAATGTATGAAAAATAGTTGTGTAATTTTTAAAGTAAAAAAAAACATTGTTTTTGATATGTTTTGAAGTGAGAATACGAAATTTTAATACCAGAGTGAGTTAACAATGTATGAAAAATAGTTGTGTAATTTTTAAAGTAAAAAAAAACATTGTTTTATAAGTGTTTTGAAGTGAGAATACGAAATTTTAATACCAGAGTGAGTTAACAATGTATGAAAAATAGTTGTGTAATTTTTAAAGTAAAAAAAAACATTGTTTTTGATATGTTTTGAAGTGAGAATACGAAATTTTAATACCAGAGTGAGTTAACAATGTATGAAAAATAGTTGTGTAATTTTTAAAGTAAAAAAAAACATTGTTTTATAAGTGTTTTGAAGTGAGAATACGAAATTTTAATACCAGAGTGAGTTAACAATGTATGAAAAATAGTTGTGTAATTTTTAAAGTAAAAAAAAACATTGTTTTTGATATGTTTTGAAGTGAGAATACGAAATTTTAATACCAGAGTGAGTTAACAATGTATGAAAAATAGTTGTGTAATTTTTAAAGTAAAAAAAAACATTGTTTTTGATATGTTTTGAAGTGAGAATACGAAATTTTAATACCAGAGTGAGTTAACAATGTATGAAAAATAGTTGTGTAATTTTTAAAGTAAAAAAAAACATTGTTTTATAAGTGTTTTGAAGTGAGAATACGAAATTTTAATACCAGAGTGAGTTAACAATGTATGAAAAATAGTTGTGTAATTTTTGAAGTAAAAAAAAACATTGTTTTATAAGTGTTTTGAAGTGAGAATACGAAATTTTAATACCAGAGTGAGTTAACAATGTATGAAAAATAGTTGTGTAATTTTTAAAGTAAAAAAAAACATTGTTTTTGATATGTTTTGAAGTGAGAATACGAAATTTTAATACCAGAGTGAGTTAACAATGTATGAAAAATAGTTGTGTAATTTTTAAAGTAAAAAAAAACATTGTTTTATAAGTGTTTTGAAGTGAGAATACGAAATTTTAATACCAGAGTGAGTTAACAATGTATGAAAAATAGTTGTGTAATTTTTAAAGTAAAAAAAAACATTGTTTTTGATATGTTTTGAAGTGAGAATACGAAATTTTAATACCAGAGTGAGTTAACAATGTATGAAAAATAGTTGTGTAATTTTTAAAGTAAAAAAAAACATTGTTTTTGATATGTTTTGAAGTGAGAATACGAAATTTTAATACCAGAGTGAGTTAACAATGTATGAAAAATAGTTGTGTAATTTTTAAAGTAAAAAAAAACATTGTTTTATAAGTGTTTTGAAGTGAGAATACGAAATTTTAATACCAGAGTGAGTTAACAATGTATGAAAAATAGTTGTGTAATTTTTAAAGTAAAAAAAAACATTGTTTTTGATATGTTTTGAAGTGAGAATACGAAATTTTAATACCAGAGTGAGTTAACAATGTATGAAAAATAGTTGTGTAATTTTTAAAGTAAAAAAAAACATTGTTTTTGATATGTTTTGAAGTGAGAATACGAAATTTTAATACCAGAGTGAGTTAACAATGTATGAAAAATAGTTGTGTAATTTTTAAAGTAAAAAAAAACATTGTTTTTGATATGTTTTGAAGTGAGAATACGAAATTTTAATACCAGAGTGAGTTAACAATGTATGAAAAATAGTTGTGTAATTTTTAAAGTAAAAAAAAACATTGTTTTATAAGTGTTTTGAAGTGAGAATACGAAATTTTAATACCAGAGTGAGTTAACAATGTATGAAAAATAGTTGTGTAATTTTTGAAGTAAAAAAAAACATTGTTTTATAAGTGTTTTTAAGTGAGAATACGAAATTTTAATACCAGAGTGAGTTAACAATGTATGAAAAATAGTTGTGTAATTTTTAAAGTAAAAAAAAACATTGTTTTTGATATGTTTTGAAGTGAGAATACGAAATTTTAATACCAGAGTGAGTTAACAATGTATGAAAAATAGTTGTGTAATTTTTAAAGTAAAAAAAAACATTGTTTTATAAGTGTTTTGAAGTGAGAATACGAAATTTTAATACCAGAGTGAGTTAACAATGTATGAAAAATAGTTGTGTAATTTTTAAAGTAAAAAAAAACATTGTTTTTGATATGTTTTGAAGTGAGAATACGAAATTTTAATACCAGAGTGAGTTAACAATGTATGAAAAATAGTTGTGTAATTTTTAAAGTAAAAAAAAACATTGTTTTTGATATGTTTTGAAGTGAGAATACGAAATTTTAATACCAGAGTGAGTTAACAATGTATGAAAAATAGTTGTGTAATTTTTAAAGTAAAAAAAAACATTGTTTTTGATATGTTTTGAAGTGAAAATACGAAATTTTAATACCAGAGTGAGTTAACAATGTATGAAAAATAGTTGTGTAATTTTTGAAGTAAAAAAAAACATTGTTTTATAAGTGTTTTGAAGTGAGAATACGAAATTTTAATACCAGAGTGAGTTAACAATGTATGAAAAATAGTTGTGTAATTTTTGAAGTAAAAAAAAACATTGTTTTATAAGTGTTTTTAAGTGAGAATACGAAATTTTAATACCAGAGTGAGTTAACAATGTATGAAAAATAGTTGTGTAATTTTTAAAGTAAAAAAAAACATTGTTTTTGATATGTTTTGAAGTGAGAATACGAAATTTTAATACCAGAGTGAGTTAACAATGTATGAAAAATAGTTGTGTAATTTTTAAAGTAAAAAAAAACATTGTTTTATAAGTGTTTTGAAGTGAGAATACGAAATTTTAATACCAGAGTGAGTTAACAATGTATGAAAAATAGTTGTGTAATTTTTAAAGTAAAAAAAAACATTGTTTTTGATATGTTTTGAAGTGAGAATACGAAATTTTAATACCAGAGTGAGTTAACAATGTATGAAAAATAGTTGTGTAATTTTTAAAGTAAAAAAAAACATTGTTTTTGATATGTTTTGAAGTGAGAATACGAAATTTTAATACCAGAGTGAGTTAACAATGTATGAAAAATAGTTGTGTAATTTTTAAGTAAAAAAAAACATTGTTTTTGATATGTTTTGAAGTGAAAATACGAAATTTTAATACCAGAGTGAGTTAACAATGTATGAAAAATAGTTGTGTAATTTTTAAAGTAAAAAAAAACATTGTTTTATAAGTGTTTTTAAGTGAGAATACGAAATTTTAATACCAGAGTGAGTTAACAATGTATGAAAAATAGTTGTGTAATTTTTAAAGTAAAAAAAAACATTGTTTTTGATATGTTTTGAAGTGAGAATACGAAATTTTAATACCAGAGTGAATTAACAATGTATGAAAAATAGTTGTGTAATTTTTAAAGTAAAAAAAAACATTGTTTTATAAGTGTTTTGAAGTGAGAATACGAAATTTTAATACCAGAGTGAGTTAACAATGTATGAAAAATAGTTGTGTAATTTTTAAAGTAAAAAAAAACATTGTTTTTGATATGTTTTGAAGTGAGAATACGAAATTTTAATACCAGAGTGAGTTAACAATGTATGAAAAATAGTTGTGTAATTTTTGAAGTAAAAAAAAACATTGTTTTATAAGTGTTTTTAAGTGAGAATACGAAATTTTAATACCAGAGTGAGTTAACAATGTATGAAAAATAGTTGTGTAATTTTTAAAGTAAAAAAAAACATTGTTTTTGATATGTTTTGAAGTGAGAATACGAAATTTTAATACCAGAGTGAGTTAACAATGTATGAAAAATAGTTGTGTAATTTTTAAAGTAAAAAAAAACATTGTTTTATAAGTGTTTTTAAGTGAGAATACGAAATTTTAATACCAGAGTGAGTTAACAATGTATGAAAAATAGTTGTGTAATTTTTAAAGTAAAAAAAAACATTGTTTTTGATATGTTTTGAAGTGAGAATACGAAATTTTAATACCAGAGTGAGTTAACAATGTATGAAAAATAGTTGTGTAATTTTTAAAGTAAAAAAAAACATTGTTTTTGATATGTTTTGAAGTGAGAATACGAAATTTTAATACCAGAGTGAATTAACAATGTATGAAAAATAGTTGTGTAATTTTTAAAGTAAAAAAAAACATTGTTTTATAAGTGTTTTGAAGTGAGAATACGAAATTTTAATACCAGAGTGAGTTAACAATGTATGAAAAATAGTTGTGTAATTTTTAAAGTAAAAAAAAACATTGTTTTTGATATGTTTTGAAGTGAGAATACGAAATTTTAATACCAGAGTGAGTTAACAATGTATGAAAAATAGTTGTGTAATTTTTAAAGTAAAAAAAAACATTGTTTTTGATATGTTTTGAAGTGAGAATACGAAATTTTAATACCAGAGTGAGTTAACAATGTATGAAAAATAGTTGTGTAATTTTTAAAGTAAAAAAAAACATTGTTTTTGATATGTTTTGAAGTGAAAATACGAAATTTTAATACCAGAGTGAGTTAACAATGTATGAAAAATAGTTGTGTAATTTTTAAAGTAAAAAAAAACATTGTTTTTGATATGTTTTGAAGTGAGAATACGAAATTTTAATACCAGAGTGAGTTAACAATGTATGAAAAATAGTTGTGTAATTTTTAAAGTAAAAAAAAACATTGTTTTTGATATGTTTTGAAGTGAAAATACGAAATTTTAATACCAGAGTGAGTTAACAATGTATGAAAAATAGTTGTGTAATTTTTGAAGTAAAAAAAAACATTGTTTTATAAGTGTTTTGAAGTGAGAATACGAAATTTTAATACCAGAGTGAGTTAACAATGTATGAAAAATAGTTGTGTAATTTTTGAAGTAAAAAAAAACATTGTTTTATAAGTGTTTTTAAGTGAGAATACGAAATTTTAATACCAGAGTGAGTTAACAATGTATGAAAAATAGTTGTGTAATTTTTAAAGTAAAAAAAAACATTGTTTTTGATATGTTTTGAAGTGAGAATACGAAATTTTAATACCAGAGTGAGTTAACAATGTATGAAAAATAGTTGTGTAATTTTTAAAGTAAAAAAAAACATTGTTTTATAAGTGTTTTGAAGTGAGAATACGAAATTTTAATACCAGAGTGAGTTAACAATGTATGAAAAATAGTTGTGTAATTTTTAAAGTAAAAAAAAACATTGTTTTTGATATGTTTTGAAGTGAGAATACGAAATTTTAATACCAGAGTGAGTTAACAATGTATGAAAAATAGTTGTGTAATTTTTAAAGTAAAAAAAAACATTGTTTTTGATATGTTTTGAAGTGAGAATACGAAATTTTAATACCAGAGTGAGTTAACAATGTATGAAAAATAGTTGTGTAATTTTTAAAGTAAAAAAAAACATTGTTTTATAAGTGTTTTGAAGTGAGAATACGAAATTTTAATACCAGAGTGAGTTAACAATGTATGAAAAATAGTTGTGTAATTTTTAAAGTAAAAAAAAACATTGTTTTTGATATGTTTTGAAGTGAGAATACGAAATTTTAATACCAGAGTGAGTTAACAATGTATGAAAAATAGTTGTGTAATTTTTAAAGTAAAAAAAAACATTGTTTTTGATATGTTTTGAAGTGAGAATACGAAATTTTAATACCAGAGTGAGTTAACAATGTATGAAAAATAGTTGTGTAATTTTTAAAGTAAAAAAAAACATTGTTTTTGATATGTTTTGAAGTGAAAATACGAAATTTTAATACCAGAGTGAGTTAACAATGTATGAAAAATAGTTGTGTAATTTTTAAAGTAAAAAAAAACATTGTTTTATAAGTGTTTTTAAGTGAGAATACGAAATTTTAATACCAGAGTGAGTTAACAATGTATGAAAAATAGTTGTGTAATTTTTAAAGTAAAAAAAAACATTGTTTTTGATATGTTTTGAAGTGAGAATACGAAATTTTAATACCAGAGTGAATTAACAATGTATGAAAAATAGTTGTGTAATTTTTAAAGTAAAAAAAAACATTGTTTTATAAGTGTTTTGAAGTGAGAATACGAAATTTTAATACCAGAGTGAGTTAACAATGTATGAAAAATAGTTGTGTAATTTTTAAAGTAAAAAAAAACATTGTTTTTGATATGTTTTGAAGTGAGAATACGAAATTTTAATACCAGAGTGAGTTAACAATGTATGAAAAATAGTTGTGTAATTTTTAAAGTAAAAAAAAACATTGTTTTATAAGTGTTTTGAAGTGAGAATACGAAATTTTAATACCAGAGTGAGTTAACAATGTATGAAAAATAGTTGTGTAATTTTTAAAGTAAAAAAAAACATTGTTTTTGATATGTTTTGAAGTGAGAATACGAAATTTTAATACCAGAGTGAGTTAACAATGTATGAAAAATAGTTGTGTAATTTTTAAAGTAAAAAAAAACATTGTTTTTGATATGTTTTGAAGTGAGAATACGAAATTTTAATACCAGAGTGAATTAACAATGTATGAAAAATAGTTGTGTAATTTTTAAAGTAAAAAAAAACATTGTTTTATAAGTGTTTTGAAGTGAGAATACGAAATTTTAATACCAGAGTGAGTTAACAATGTATGAAAAATAGTTGTGTAATTTTTAAAGTAAAAAAAAACATTGTTTTTGATATGTTTTGAAGTGAGAATACGAAATTTTAATACCAGAGTGAGTTAACAATGTATGAAAAATAGTTGTGTAATTTTTGAAGTAAAAAAAAACATTGTTTTATAAGTGTTTTTAAGTGAGAATACGAAATTTTAATACCAGAGTGAGTTAACAATGTATGAAAAATAGTTGTGTAATTTTTAAAGTAAAAAAAAACATTGTTTTTGATATGTTTTGAAGTGAGAATACGAAATTTTAATACCAGAGTGAGTTAACAATGTATGAAAAATAGTTGTGTAATTTTTAAAGTAAAAAAAAACATTGTTTTTGATATGTTTTGAAGTGAGAATACGAAATTTTAATACCAGAGTGAGTTAACAATGTATGAAAAATAGTTGTGTAATTTTTAAAGTAAAAAAAAACATTGTTTTTGATATGTTTTGAAGTGAGAATACGAAATTTTAATACCAGAGTGAGTTAACAATGTATGAAAAATAGTTGTGTAATTTTTAAAGTAAAAAAAAACATTGTTTTTGATATGTTTTGAAGTGAGAATACGAAATTTTAATACCAGAGTGAGTTAACAATGTATGAAAAATAGTTGTGTAATTTTTAAAGTAAAAAAAAACATTGTTTTTGATATGTTTTGAAGTGAGAATACGAAATTTTAATACCAGAGTGAGTTAACAATGTATGAAAAATAGTTGTGTAATTTTTAAAGTAAAAAAAAACATTGTTTTTGATATGTTTTGAAGTGAGAATACGAAATTTTAATACCAGAGTGAATTAACAATGTATGAAAAATAGTTGTGTAATTTTTAAAGTAAAAAAAAACATTGTTTTTGATATGTTTTGAAGTGAGAATACGAAATTTTAATACCAGAGTGAGTTAACAATGTATGAAAAATAGTTGTGTAATTTTTAAAGTAAAAAAAAACATTGTTTTTGATATGTTTTTAAGTGAGAATACGAAATTTTAATACCAGAGTGAGTTAACAATGTATGAAAAATAGTTGTGTAATTTTTAAAGTAAAAAAAAACATTGTTTTTGATATGTTTTGAAGTGAGAATACGAAATTTTAATACCAGAGTGAGTTAACAATGTATGAAAAATAGTTGTGTAATTTTTAAAGTAAAAAAAAACATTGTTTTATAAGTGTTTTGAAGTGAGAATACGAAATTTTAATACCAGAGTGAGTTAACAATGTATGAAAAATAGTTGTGTAATTTTTAAAGTAAAAAAAAACATTGTTTTTGATATGTTTTGAAGTGAGAATACGAAATTTTAATACCAGAGTGAGTTAACAATGTATGAAAAATAGTTGTGTAATTTTTAAAGTAAAAAAAAACATTGTTTTTGATATGTTTTGAAGTGAGAATACGAAATTTTAATACCAGAGTGAGTTAACAATGTATGAAAAATAGTTGTGTAATTTTTAAAGTAAAAAAAAACATTGTTTTATAAGTGTTTTGAAGTGAGAATACGAAATTTTAATACCAGAGTGAGTTAACAATGTATGAAAAATAGTTGTGTAATTTTTGAAGTAAAAAAAAACATTGTTTTTGATATGTTTTGAAGTGAGAATACGAAATTTTAATACCAGAGTGAGTTAACAATGTATGAAAAATAGTTGTGTAATTTTTAAAGTAAAAAAAAACATTGTTTTATAAGTGTTTTGAAGTGAGAATACGAAATTTTAATACCAGAGTGAGTTAACAATGTATGAAAAATAGTTGTGTAATTTTTAAAGTAAAAAAAAACATTGTTTTTGATATGTTTTGAAGTGAGAATACGAAATTTTAATACCAGAGTGAGTTAACAATGTATGAAAAATAGTTGTGTAATTTTTAAAGTAAAAAAAAACATTGTTTTTGATATGTTTTGAAGTGAGAATACGAAATTTTAATACCAGAGTGAATTAACAATGTATGAAAAATAGTTGTGTAATTTTTAAAGTAAAAAAAAACATTGTTTTATAAGTGTTTTGAAGTGAGAATACGAAATTTTAATACCAGAGTGAGTTAACAATGTATGAAAAATAGTTGTGTAATTTTTAAAGTAAAAAAAAACATTGTTTTTGATATGTTTTTAAGTGAGAATACGAAATTTTAATACCAGAGTGAGTTAACAATGTATGAAAAATAGTTGTGTAATTTTTAAAGTAAAAAAAAACATTGTTTTTGATATGTTTTGAAGTGAGAATACGAAATTTTAATACCAGAGTGAGTTAACAATGTATGAAAAATAGTTGTGTAATTTTTAAAGTAAAAAAAAACATTGTTTTATAAGTGTTTTGAAGTGAGAATACGAAATTTTAATACCAGAGTGAGTTAACAATGTATGAAAAATAGTTGTGTAATTTTTAAAGTAAAAAAAAACATTGTTTTTGATATGTTTTGAAGTGAGAATACGAAATTTTAATACCAGAGTGAGTTAACAATGTATGAAAAATAGTTGTGTAATTTTTAAAGTAAAAAAAAACATTGTTTTTGATATGTTTTGAAGTGAGAATACGAAATTTTAATACCAGAGTGAGTTAACAATGTATGAAAAATAGTTGTGTAATTTTTAAAGTAAAAAAAAACATTGTTTTATAAGTGTTTTGAAGTGAGAATACGAAATTTTAATACCAGAGTGAGTTAACAATGTATGAAAAATAGTTGTGTAATTTTTGAAGTAAAAAAAAACATTGTTTTTGATATGTTTTGAAGTGAGAATACGAAATTTTAATACCAGAGTGAGTTAACAATGTATGAAAAATAGTTGTGTAATTTTTAAAGTAAAAAAAAACATTGTTTTTGATATGTTTTGAAGTGAGAATACGAAATTTTAATACCAGAGTGAGTTAACAATGTATGAAAAATAGTTGTGTAATTTTTAAAGTAAAAAAAAACATTGTTTTTGATATGTTTTGAAGTGAGAATACGAAATTTTAATACCAGAGTGAGTTAACAATGTATGAAAAATAGTTGTGTAATTTTTAAAGTAAAAAAAAACATTGTTTTTGATATGTTTTGAAGTGAGAATACGAAATTTTAATACCAGAGTGAGTTAACAATGTATGAAAAATAGTTGTGTAATTTTTAAAGTAAAAAAAAACATTGTTTTTGATATGTTTTGAAGTGAGAATACGAAATTTTAATACCAGAGTGAGTTAACAATGTATGAAAAATAGTTGTGTAATTTTTAAAGTAAAAAAAAACATTGTTTTTGATATGTTTTGAAGTGAGAATACGAAATTTTAATACCAGAGTGAGTTAACAATGTATGAAAAATAGTTGTGTAATTTTTAAAGTAAAAAAAAACATTGTTTTATAAGTGTTTTGAAGTGAGAATACGAAATTTTAATACCAGAGTGAGTTAACAATGTATGAAAAATAGTTGTGTAATTTTTGAAGTAAAAAAAAACATTGTTTTATAAGTGTTTTTAAGTGAGAATACGAAATTTTAATACCAGAGTGAGTTAACAATGTATGAAAAATAGTTGTGTAATTTTTAAAGTAAAAAAAAACATTGTTTTTGATATGTTTTGAAGTGAGAATACGAAATTTTAATACCAGAGTGAGTTAACAATGTATGAAAAATAGTTGTGTAATTTTTAAAGTAAAAAAAAACATTGTTTTATAAGTGTTTTGAAGTGAGAATACGAAATTTTAATACCAGAGTGAGTTAACAATGTATGAAAAATAGTTGTGTAATTTTTAAAGTAAAAAAAAACATTGTTTTTGATATGTTTTGAAGTGAGAATACGAAATTTTAATACCAGAGTGAGTTAACAATGTATGAAAAATAGTTGTGTAATTTTTAAAGTAAAAAAAAACATTGTTTTTGATATGTTTTGAAGTGAAAATACGAAATTTTAATACCAGAGTGAGTTAACAATGTATGAAAAATAGTTGTGTAATTTTTGAAGTAAAAAAAAACATTGTTTTATAAGTGTTTTGAAGTGAGAATACGAAATTTTAATACCAGAGTGAGTTAACAATGTATGAAAAATAGTTGTGTAATTTTTGAAGTAAAAAAAAACATTGTTTTATAAGTGTTTTTAAGTGAGAATACGAAATTTTAATACCAGAGTGAGTTAACAATGTATGAAAAATAGTTGTGTAATTTTTAAAGTAAAAAAAAACATTGTTTTTGATATGTTTTGAAGTGAGAATACGAAATTTTAATACCAGAGTGAGTTAACAATGTATGAAAAATAGTTGTGTAATTTTTAAAGTAAAAAAAAACATTGTTTTATAAGTGTTTTGAAGTGAGAATACGAAATTTTAATACCAGAGTGAGTTAACAATGTATGAAAAATAGTTGTGTAATTTTTAAAGTAAAAAAAAACATTGTTTTTGATATGTTTTGAAGTGAGAATACGAAATTTTAATACCAGAGTGAGTTAACAATGTATGAAAAATAGTTGTGTAATTTTTAAAGTAAAAAAAAACATTGTTTTTGATATGTTTTGAAGTGAGAATACGAAATTTTAATACCAGAGTGAGTTAACAATGTATGAAAAATAGTTGTGTAATTTTTAAAGTAAAAAAAAACATTGTTTTTGATATGTTTTGAAGTGAAAATACGAAATTTTAATACCAGAGTGAGTTAACAATGTATGAAAAATAGTTGTGTAATTTTTAAAGTAAAAAAAAACATTGTTTTATAAGTGTTTTTAAGTGAGAATACGAAATTTTAATACCAGAGTGAGTTAACAATGTATGAAAAATAGTTGTGTAATTTTTAAAGTAAAAAAAAACATTGTTTTTGATATGTTTTGAAGTGAGAATACGAAATTTTAATACCAGAGTGAGTTAACAATGTATGAAAAATAGTTGTGTAATTTTTGAAGTAAAAAAAAACATTGTTTTATAAGTGTTTTTAAGTGAGAATACGAAATTTTAATACCAGAGTGAGTTAACAATGTATGAAAAATAGTTGTGTAATTTTTAAAGTAAAAAAAAACATTGTTTTTGATATGTTTTGAAGTGAGAATACGAAATTTTAATACCAGAGTGAGTTAACAATGTATGAAAAATAGTTGTGTAATTTTTAAAGTAAAAAAAAACATTGTTTTTGATATGTTTTGAAGTGAGAATACGAAATTTTAATACCAGAGTGAATTAACAATGTATGAAAAATAGTTGTGTAATTTTTAAAGTAAAAAAAAACATTGTTTTATAAGTGTTTTGAAGTGAGAATACGAAATTTTAATACCAGAGTGAGTTAACAATGTATGAAAAATAGTTGTGTAATTTTTAAAGTAAAAAAAAACATTGTTTTTGATATGTTTTGAAGTGAGAATACGAAATTTTAATACCAGAGTGAGTTAACAATGTATGAAAAATAGTTGTGTAATTTTTAAAGTAAAAAAAAACATTGTTTTTGATATGTTTTGAAGTGAGAATACGAAATTTTAATACCAGAGTGAGTTAACAATGTATGAAAAATAGTTGTGTAATTTTTAAAGTAAAAAAAAACATTGTTTTATAAGTGTTTTTAAGTGAGAATACGAAATTTTAATACCAGAGTGAGTTAACAATGTATGAAAAATAGTTGTGTAATTTTTAAAGTAAAAAAAAACATTGTTTTTGATATGTTTTGAAGTGAGAATACGAAATTTTAATACCAGAGTGAGTTAACAATGTATGAAAAATAGTTGTGTAATTTTTAAAGTAAAAAAAAACATTGTTTTATAAGTGTTTTGAAGTGAGAATACGAAATTTTAATACCAGAGTGAGTTAACAATGTATGAAAAATAGTTGTGTAATTTTTAAAGTAAAAAAAAACATTGTTTTTGATATGTTTTGAAGTGAGAATACGAAATTTTAATACCAGAGTGAGTTAACAATGTATGAAAAATAGTTGTGTAATTTTTAAAGTAAAAAAAAACATTGTTTTTGATATGTTTTGAAGTGAGAATACGAAATTTTAATACCAGAGTGAGTTAACAATGTATGAAAAATAGTTGTGTAATTTTTAAAGTAAAAAAAAACATTGTTTTTGATATGTTTTGAAGTGAGAATACGAAATTTTAATACCAGAGTGAGTTAACAATGTATGAAAAATAGTTGTGTAATTTTTAAAGTAAAAAAAAACATTGTTTTTGATATGTTTTGAAGTGAGAATACGAAATTTTAATACCAGAGTGAATTAACAATGTATGAAAAATAGTTGTGTAATTTTTAAAGTAAAAAAAAACATTGTTTTATAAGTGTTTTGAAGTGAGAATACGAAATTTTAATACCAGAGTGAGTTAACAATGTATGAAAAATAGTTGTGTAATTTTTAAAGTAAAAAAAAACATTGTTTTTGATATGTTTTGAAGTGAGAATACGAAATTTTAATACCAGAGTGAGTTAACAATGTATGAAAAATAGTTGTGTAATTTTTAAAGTAAAAAAAAACATTGTTTTATAAGTGTTTTTAAGTGAGAATACGAAATTTTAATACCAGAGTGAGTTAACAATGTATGAAAAATAGTTGTGTAATTTTTAAAGTAAAAAAAAACATTGTTTTTGATATGTTTTGAAGTGAGAATACGAAATTTTAATACCAGAGTGAGTTAACAATGTATGAAAAATAGTTGTGTAATTTTTAAAGTAAAAAAAAACATTGTTTTATAAGTGTTTTGAAGTGAGAATACGAAATTTTAATACCAGAGTGAGTTAACAATGTATGAAAAATAGTTGTGTAATTTTTAAAGTAAAAAAAAACATTGTTTTTGATATGTTTTGAAGTGAGAATACGAAATTTTAATACCAGAGTGAGTTAACAATGTATGAAAAATAGTTGTGTAATTTTTAAAGTAAAAAAAAACATTGTTTTTGATATGTTTTGAAGTGAGAATACGAAATTTTAATACCAGAGTGAGTTAACAATGTATGAAAAATAGTTGTGTAATTTTTAAAGTAAAAAAAAACATTGTTTTTGATATGTTTTGAAGTGAGAATACGAAATTTTAATACCAGAGTGAGTTAACAATGTATGAAAAATAGTTGTGTAATTTTTAAAGTAAAAAAAAACATTGTTTTTGATATGTTTTGAAGTGAGAATACGAAATTTTAATACCAGAGTGAGTTAACAATGTATGAAAAATAGTTGTGTAATTTTTAAAGTAAAAAAAAACATTGTTTTATAAGTGTTTTTAAGTGAGAATACGAAATTTTAATACCAGAGTGAGTTAACAATGTATGAAAAATAGTTGTGTAATTTTTAAAGTAAAAAAAAACATTGTTTTTGATATGTTTTGAAGTGAGAATACGAAATTTTAATACCAGAGTGAGTTAACAATGTATGAAAAATAGTTGTGTAATTTTTAAAGTAAAAAAAAACATTGTTTTATAAGTGTTTTGAAGTGAGAATACGAAATTTTAATACCAGAGTGAGTTAACAATGTATGAAAAATAGTTGTGTAATTTTTAAAGTAAAAAAAAACATTGTTTTTGATATGTTTTTAAGTGAGAATACGAAATTTTAATACCAGAGTGAGTTAACAATGTATGAAAAATAGTTGTGTAATTTTTAAAGTAAAAAAAAACATTGTTTTTGATATGTTTTGAAGTGAGAATACGAAATTTTAATACCAGAGTGAGTTAACAATGTATGAAAAATAGTTGTGTAATTTTTAAAGTAAAAAAAAACATTGTTTTATAAGTGTTTTGAAGTGAGAATACGAAATTTTAATACCAGAGTGAGTTAACAATGTATGAAAAATAGTTGTGTAATTTTTAAAGTAAAAAAAAACATTGTTTTTGATATGTTTTGAAGTGAGAATACGAAATTTTAATACCAGAGTGAGTTAACAATGTATGAAAAATAGTTGTGTAATTTTTAAAGTAAAAAAAAAACATTGTTTTATAAGTGTTTTGAAGTGAGAATACGAAATTTTAATACCAGAGTGAGTTAACAATGTATGAAAAATAGTTGTGTAATTTTTAAAGTAAAAAAAAACATTGTTTTTGATATGTTTTGAAGTGAGAATACGAAATTTTAATACCAGAGTGAGTTAACAATGTATGAAAAATAGTTGTGTAATTTTTAAAGTAAAAAAAAACATTGTTTTTGATATGTTTTGAAGTGAGAATACGAAATTTTAATACCAGAGTGAGTTAACAATGTATGAAAAATAGTTGTGTAATTTTTAAAGTAAAAAAAAACATTGTTTTTGATATGTTTTGAAGTGAGAATACGAAATTTTAATACCAGAGTGAATTAACAATGTATGAAAAATAGTTGTGTAATTTTTAAAGTAAAAAAAAACATTGTTTTTGATATGTTTTGAAGTGAGAATACGAAATTTTAATACCAGAGTGAGTTAACAATGTATGAAAAATAGTTGTGTAATTTTTAAAGTAAAAAAAAACATTGTTTTTGATATGTTTTGAAGTGAGAATACGAAATTTTAATACCAGAGTGAGTTAACAATGTATGAAAAATAGTTGTGTAATTTTTAAAGTAAAAAAAAACATTGTTTTTGATATGTTTTGAAGTGAGAATACGAAATTTTAATACCAGAGTGAGTTAACAATGTATGAAAAATAGTTGTGTAATTTTTAAAGTAAAAAAAAACATTGTTTTATAAGTGTTTTGAAGTGAGAATACGAAATTTTAATACCAGAGTGAGTTAACAATGTATGAAAAATAGTTGTGTAATTTTTAAAGTAAAAAAAAACATTGTTTTTGATATGTTTTGAAGTGAGAATACGAAATTTTAATACCAGAGTGAGTTAACAATGTATGAAAAATAGTTGTGTAATTTTTAAAGTAAAAAAAAACATTGTTTTATAAGTGTTTTGAAGTGAGAATACGAAATTTTAATACCAGAGTGAGTTAACAATGTATGAAAAATAGTTGTGTAATTTTTGAAGTAAAAAAAAACATTGTTTTTGATATGTTTTGAAGTGAGAATACGAAATTTTAATACCAGAGTGAGTTAACAATGTATGAAAAATAGTTGTGTAATTTTTAAAGTAAAAAAAAAACATTGTTTTTGATATGTTTTGAAGTGAGAATACGAAATTTTAATACCAGAGTGAGTTAACAATGTATGAAAAATAGTTGTGTAATTTTTGAAGTAAAAAAAAACATTGTTTTTGATATGTTTTGAAGTGAGAATACGAAATTTTAATACCAGAGTGAGTTAACAATGTATGAAAAATAGTTGTGTAATTTTTAAAGTAAAAAAAAACATTGTTTTTGATATGTTTTGAAGTGAGAATACGAAATTTTAATACCAGAGTGAGTTAACAATGTATGAAAATAGTTGTGTAATTTTTAAAGTAAAAAAAAACATTGTTTTTGATATGTTTTGAAGTGAGAATACGAAATTTTAATACCAGAGTGAGTTAACAATGTATGAAAAATAGTTGTGTAATTTTTAAAGTAAAAAAAAACATTGTTTTATAAGTGTTTTGAAGTGAGAATACGAAATTTTAATACCAGAGTGAGTTAACAATGTATGAAAAATAGTTGTGTAATTTTTAAAGTAAAAAAAAAACATTGTTTTTGATATGTTTTGAAGTGAGAATACGAAATTTTAATACCAGAGTGAGTTAACAATGTATGAAAAATAGTTGTGTAATTTTTAAAGTAAAAAAAAACATTGTTTTTGATATGTTTTTAAGTGAGAATACGAAATTTTAATACCAGAGTGAGTTAACAATGTATGAAAAATAGTTGTGTAATTTTTAAAGTAAAAAAAAACATTGTTTTTGATATGTTTTGAAGTGAGAATACGAAATTTTAATACCAGAGTGAGTTAACAATGTATGAAAAATAGTTGTGTAATTTTTAAAGTAAAAAAAAACATTGTTTTTGATATGTTTTGAAGTGAGAATACGAAATTTTAATACCAGAGTGAGTTAACAATGTATGAAAAATAGTTGTGTAATTTTTAAAGTAAAAAAAACATTGTTTTTGATATGTTTTTAAGTGAGAATACGAAATTTTAATACCAGAGTGAGTTAACAATGTATGAAAAATAGTTGTGTAATTTTTAAAGTAAAAAAAAACATTGTTTTTGATATGTTTTTAAGTGAGAATACGAAATTTTAATACCAGAGTGAGTTAACAATGTATGAAAAATAGTTGTGTAATTTTTGAAGTAAAAAAAAACATTGTTTTTGATATGTTTTGAAGTGAGAATACGAAATTTTAATACCAGAGTGAGTTAACAATGTATGAAAAATAGTTGTGTAATTTTTAAAGTAAAAAAAAACATTGTTTTTGATATGTTTTGAAGTGAGAATACGAAATTTTAATACCAGAGTGAGTTAACAATGTATGAAAAATAGTTGTGTAATTTTTAAAGTAAAAAAAAACATTGTTTTTGATATGTTTTGAAGTGAGAATACGAAATTTTAATACCAGAGTGAGTTAACAATGTATGAAAAATAGTTGTGTAATTTTTAAAGTAAAAAAAAACATTGTTTTTGATATGTTTTGAAGTGAGAATACGAAATTTTAATACCAGAGTGAGTTAACAATGTATGAAAAATAGTTGTGTAATTTTTAAAGTAAAAAAAAACATTGTTTTTGATATGTTTTGAAGTGAGAATACGAAATTTTAATACCAGAGTGAGTTAACAATGTATGAAAAATAGTTGTGTAATTTTTTAAAGTAAAAAAAAACATTGTTTTTGATATGTTTTGAAGTGAGAATACGAAATTTTAATACCAGAGTGAGTTAACAATGTATGAAAAATAGTTGTGTAATTTTTAAAGTAAAAAAAAAACATTGTTTTATAAGTGTTTTGAAGTGAGAATACGAAATTTTAATACCAGAGTGAGTTAACAATGTATGAAAAATAGTTGTGTAATTTTTAAAGTAAAAAAAAACATTGTTTTTGATATGTTTTGAAGTGAGAATACGAAATTTTAATACCAGAGTGAGTTAACAATGTATGAAAAATAGTTGTGTAATTTTTAAAGTAAAAAAAAACATTGTTTTTGATATGTTTTGAAGTGAGAATACGAAATTTTAATACCAGAGTGAGTTAACAATGTATGAAAAATAGTTGTGTAATTTTTAAAGTAAAAAAAAACATTGTTTTTGATATGTTTTGAAGTGAGAATACGAAATTTTAATACCAGAGTGAGTTAACAATGTATGAAAAATAGTTGTGTAATTTTTAAAGTAAAAAAAAACATTGTTTTTGATATGTTTTGAAGTGAGAATACGAAATTTTAATACCAGAGTGAGTTAACAATGTATGAAAAATAGTTGTGTAATTTTTAAAGTAAAAAAAAACATTGTTTTATAAGTGTTTTGAAGTGAGAATACGAAATTTTAATACCAGAGTGAGTTAACAATGTATGAAAAATAGTTGTGTAATTTTTAAAGTAAAAAAAAACATTGTTTTTGATATGTTTTGAAGTGAGAATACGAAATTTTAATACCAGAGTGAGTTAACAATGTATGAAAAATAGTTGTGTAATTTTTAAAGTAAAAAAAAACATTGTTTTATAAGTGTTTTGAAGTGAGAATACGAAATTTTAATACCAGAGTGAGTTAACAATGTATGAAAAATAGTTGTGTAATTTTTAAAGTAAAAAAAAACATTGTTTTTGATATGTTTTTAAGTGAGAATACGAAATTTTAATACCAGAGTGAGTTAACAATGTATGAAAAATAGGTTGTGTAATTTTTAAAGTAAAAAAAAACATTGTTTTTGATATGTTTTGAAGTGAGAATACGAAATTTTAATACCAGAGTGAGTTAACAATGTATGAAAAATAGTTGTGTAATTTTTAAAGTAAAAAAAACATTGTTTTATAAGTGTTTTGAAGTGAGAATACGAAATTTTAATACCAGAGTGAGTTAACAATGTATGAAAAATAGTTGTGTAATTTTTAAAGTAAAAAAAAACATTGTTTTTGATATGTTTTGAAGTGAGAATACGAAATTTTAATACCAGAGTGAGTTAACAATGTATGAAAAATAGTTGTGTAATTTTTAAAGTAAAAAAAAACATTGTTTTTGATATGTTTTGAAGTGAGAATACGAAATTTTAATACCAGAGTGAGTTAACAATGTATGAAAAATAGTTGTGTAATTTTTAAAGTAAAAAAAAACATTGTTTTTGATATGTTTTGAAGTGAGAATACGAAATTTTAATACCAGAGTGAGTTAACAATGTATGAAAAATAGTTGTGTAATTTTTAAAGTAAAAAAAAACATTGTTTTTGATATGTTTTGAAGTGAGAATACGAAATTTTAATACCAGAGTGAGTTAACAATGTATGAAAAATAGTTGTGTAATTTTTAAAGTAAAAAAAAACATTGTTTTTGATATGTTTTGAAGTGAGAATACGAAATTTTAATACCAGAGTGAGTTAACAATGTATGAAAAATAGTTGTGTAATTTTTAAAGTAAAAAAAAACATTGTTTTTGATATGTTTTGAAGTGAGAATACGAAATTTTAATACCAGAGTGAGTTAACAATGTATGAAAAATAGTTGTGTAATTTTTAAAGTAAAAAAAAACATTGTTTTTGATATGTTTTGAAGTGAGAATACGAAATTTTAATACCAGAGTGAGTTAACAATGTAATGAAAAATAGTTGTGTAATTTTTAAAGTAAAAAAAAACATTGTTTTTGATATGTTTTGAAGTGAGAATACGAAATTTTAATACCAGAGTGAGTTAACAATGTATGAAAAATAGTTGTGTAATTTTTAAAGTAAAAAAAACATTGTTTTTGATATGTTTTGAAGTGAGAATACGAAATTTTAATACCAGAGTGAGTTAACAATGTATGAAAAATAGTTGTGTAATTTTTAAAGTAAAAAAAAACATTGTTTTTGATATGTTTTGAAGTGAGAATACGAAATTTTAATACCAGAGTGAGTTAACAATGTATGAAAAATAGTTGTGTAATTTTTAAAGTAAAAAAAAACATTGTTTTTGATATGTTTTGAAGTGAGAATACGAAATTTTAATACCAGAGTGAGTTAACAATGTATGAAAAATAGTTGTGTAATTTTTAAAGTAAAAAAAAACATTGTTTTTGATATGTTTTGAAGTGAGAATACGAAATTTTAATACCAGAGTGAGTTAACAATGTATGAAAAATAGTTGTGTAATTTTTAAAGTAAAAAAAAACATTGTTTTTGATATGTTTTGAAGTGAGAATACGAAATTTTAATACCAGAGTGAGTTAACAATGTATGAAAAATAGTTGTGTAATTTTTAAAGTAAAAAAAAACATTGTTTTTGATATGTTTTGAAGTGAGAATACGAAATTTTAATACCAGAGTGAGTTAACAATGTATGAAAAATAGTTGTGTAATTTTTAAAGTAAAAAAAAAACATTGTTTTTGATATGTTTTGAAGTGAGAATACGAAATTTTAATACCAGAGTGAGTTAACAATGTATGAAAAATAGTTGTGTAATTTTTAAAGTAAAAAAAAACATTGTTTTTTGATATGTTTTGAAGTGAGAATACGAAATTTTTAATACCAGAGTGAGTTAACAATGTATGAAAAATAGTTGTGTAATTTTTAAAGTAAAAAAAAACATTGTTTTTGATATGTTTTGAAGTGAGAATACGAAATTTTAATACCAGAGTGAGTTAACAATGTATGAAAAATAGTTGTGTAATTTTTAAAGTAAAAAAAACATTGTTTTTGATATGTTTTGAAGTGAGAATACGAAATTTTAATACCAGAGTGAGTTAACAATGTATGAAAAATAGTTGTGTAATTTTTAAAGTAAAAAAAACATTGTTTTTGATATGTTTTGAAGTGAGAATACGAAATTTTAATACCAGAGTGAGTTAACAATGTATGAAAAATAGTTGTGTAATTTTTAAAGTAAAAAAAAACATTGTTTTTGATATGTTTTGAAGTGAGAATACGAAATTTTAATACCAGAGTGAGTTAACAATGTATGAAAAAATAGTTGTGTAATTTTTAAAGTAAAAAAAAACATTGTTTTTGATATGTTTTGAAGTGAGAATACGAAATTTTAATACCAGAGTGAGTTAACAATGTATGAAAAATAGTTGTGTAATTTTTAAAGTAAAAAAAAACATTGTTTTTGATATGTTTTGAAGTGAGAATACGAAATTTTAATACCAGAGTGAGTTAACAATGTATGAAAAATAGTTGTGTAATTTTTAAAGTAAAAAAAAACATTGTTTTTGATATGTTTTGAAGTGAGAATACGAAATTTTAATACCAGAGTGAGTTAACAATGTATGAAAAATAGTTGTGTAATTTTTAAAGTAAAAAAAAACATTGTTTTTGATATGTTTTGAAGTGAGAATACGAATTTTAATACCAGAGTGAGTTAACAATGTATGAAAAATAGTTGTGTAATTTTTAAAGTAAAAAAAAACATTGTTTTTGATATGTTTTTAAGTGAGAATACGAAATTTTAATACCAGAGTGAGTTAACAATGTATGAAAAATAGTTGTGTAATTTTTAAAGTAAAAAAAAACATTGTTTTTGATATGTTTTGAAGTGAGAATACGAAATTTTAATACCAGAGTGAGTTAACAATGTATGAAAAATAGTTGTGTAATTTTTAAAGTAAAAAAAAACATTGTTTTTGATATGTTTTGAAGTGAGAATACGAAATTTTAATACCAGAGTGAGTTAACAATGTATGAAAAATAGTTGTGTAATTTTTAAAGTAAAAAAAAACATTGTTTTTGATATGTTTTGAAGTGAGAATACGAAATTTTAATACCAGAGTGAGTTAACAATGTATGAAAAATAGTTGTGTAATTTTTAAAGTAAAAAAAAACATTGTTTTTGATATGTTTTGAAGTGAGAATACGAAATTTTAATACCAGAGTGAGTTAACAATGTATGAAAAATAGTTGTGTAATTTTTGAAGTAAAAAAAAAACATTGTTTTTGATATGTTTTGAAGTGAGAATACGAAATTTTAATACCAGAGTGAGTTAACAATGTATGAAAAATAGTTGTGTAATTTTTGAAGTAAAAAAAAACATTGTTTTTGATATGTTTTGAAGTGAGAATACGAAATTTTAATACCAGAGTGAGTTAACAATGTATGAAAAATAGTTGTGTAATTTTTAAAGTAAAAAAAAACATTGTTTTTTGATATGTTTTGAAGTGAGAATACGAAATTTTAATACCAGAGTGAGTTAACAATGTATGAAAAATAGTTGTGTAATTTTTAAAGTAAAAAAAAACATTGTTTTATAAGTGTTTTGAAGTGAGAATACGAAATTTTAATACCAGAGTGAGTTAACAATGTATGAAAAATAGTTGTGTAATTTTTAAAGTAAAAAAAAACATTGTTTTATAAGTGTTTTTAAGTGAGAATACGAAATTTTAATACCAGAGTGAGTTAACAATGTATGAAAAATAGTTGTGTAATTTTTAAAGTAAAAAAAAACATTGTTTTTGATATGTTTT
>CAMPDV010005035.1:0-26510 GCA_946699065.1 Loxodes magnus
TAAATACTTATTACTTCTCAAAGCATACTCCTTAAAACTGAAACTGAATCTTCTTTTCTTACTTTACTTCATCACTTTTCTAAATACTTATTACTTCTCAAAACAGACTCCTTAAAACTGAAACTCTATCTTCTTTTCTTACTTTACTTCTTCACTTTTCTAAATACTTATTACTTCTAAAACATACTCCTTAAAACTGAAACTCTATCTTCTTTTCTTACTTTACTTCTTCACTTTTATAAATACTTATTACTTCTAAAACATACTCCTTAAAACGAAACTCTATCTTCTTTTCTTACTTTACTTCTTCTCTTTTCTAAATACTTATTACTTCTCAAAACATACTCCTTAAAACTGAAACTCTATCTTCTTTTCTTACTTTACTTCTTCACTTTTCTAAATACTTATTACTTCTATAAGCATACTCCTTAAAACTGAAACTCTATCTTCTTTTCTTACTTTACTTCATCACTTTTATAAATACTTATTACTTCTATAAGCATACTCCTTAAAACTGAAACTCTATCTTCTTTTCTTACTTTACTTCTTCACTTTTCTAAATACTTATTACTTCTATAAGCATACTCCTTAAAACTGAAACTCTATCTTTTTTTCTTACTTTACTTCTTCACTTTTCTAAATACTTATTACTTCTCAAAACATACTCCTTAAAACGAAACTCTATCTTCTTTTCTTACTTTACTTCTTCACTTTTATAAATACTTATTACTTCTATAAGCATACTCCTTAAAACTGAAACTCTATCTTCTTTTCTTACTTTATTTCTTGACTTTTCTAAATACTTATTACTTCTCAAAACATACTCCTTAAAACGAAACTCTATCTTCTTTTCTTCTTTTTCTTACTTTTATAAATACTTCTTCACATACTTTAAAACTAAATACTTTACTTCTTCACTTTTCTCTTATTACTTCTAAACATACTCCTTAAAACGAAACTCTATCTTTTTTTCTTACTTTATTTCATGACTTTTCTAAATACTTATTACTTCTCAAAACATACTCCTTAAAACTGAAACTCTATCTTCTTTTCTTACTTTACTTCTTCACTTTTCTAAATACTTATTACTTCTATAAACATACTCCTTAAAACTGAAACTCTATCTTCTTTTCTTACTTTACTTCATCACTTTTCTAAATACTTATTACTTCTATAAGCATACTCCTTAAAACGAAACTCTATCTTCTTTTCTTACTTTACTTCTTCACTTTTCTAAATACTTATTACTTCTCAAAGCATACTCCTTAAAACTGAAACTCTATCTTCTTTTCTTACTTTACTTCTTCACTTTTATAAATACTTATTACTTCTATAAGCATACTCCTTAAAACTGAAATTCTATCTTCTTTTCTTACTTTACTTCTTGACTTTTCTAAATACTTATTACTTCTCAAAACATACTCCTTAAAACGAAACTCTATCTTCTTTTCTTACTTTACTTCTTCACTTTTATAAATATTTATTACTTCTAAAGCATACTCCTTAAAACTGAAATTCTATCTTCTTTTCTTACTTTATTTCTTGACTTTTCTAAATACTTATTACTTCTCAAAACATACTCCTTAAAACGAAACTCTATCTTCTTTTCTTACTTTACTTCTTCACTTTTCTAAATACTTATTACTTCTATAAGCATACTCCTTAAAACTGAAACTCTATCTTCTTTTCTTACTTTACTTCTTCACTTTTCTAAATACTTATTACTTCTATAAGCATACTCCTTAAAACTGAAACTCTATCTTCTTTTCTTACTTTACTTCTTCACTTTTTTAAATACTTATTACTTCTCAAAACATACTCCTTAAAACTGAAATTCTATCTTCTTTTCTTACTTTATTTCTTGACTTTTCTAAATACTTATTACTTCTCAAAACATACTCCTTAAAACTGAAACTCTATCTTCTTTTCTTACTTTACTTCATCACTTTTCTAAATACTTATTACTTCCATAAGCATACTTCTTAAAACGAAACTCTATCTTCTTTTCTTACTTTACTTCATCACTTTTATAAATACTTATTACTTCCATAAGCATACTCCTTAAAACTGAAACTGAATCTTCTTTTCTTACTTTACTTCATCACTTTTTAAATACTTATTACTTCTCAAAACATACTCCTTAAAACGAAATTCTATCTTCTTTTCTTACTTTACTTCTTCTCTTTTCTAAATACTTATTACTTCTATAAGCATACTCCTTAAAACTGAAATTCTATCTTCTTTTCTTACTTTACTTCTTCACTTTTCTAAATACTTATTACTTCTCAAAGCAGACTCCTTAAAACAGAAATTCTATCTTCTTTTTCTTACTTTACTTCTTCACTTTTCTAAATACTTATTACTTCTAAAGCAGACTCCTTAAAACTGAAACTCTATCTTCTTTTCTTACTTTATTTCTTCACTTTTCTAAATACTTATTACTTCTCAAAACATACTCCTTAAAACTGAAACTCTATCTTCGTTTCTTACTTTATTTCTTCACTTTTCTAAATACTTATTACTTCTATAAACATACTCCTTAAAACTGAAACTCTATCTTCTTTTCTTACTTTATTTCTTCTCTTTTCTAAATACTTATTACTTCTCAAAACATACTCCTTAAAACTGAAACTCTATCTTCTTTTCTTACTTTACTTCTTCACTTTTCTAAATACTTATTACTTCTCAAAGCATACTCCTTAAAACTGAAACTCTATCTTCTTTTCTTACTTTACTTCTTCACTTTTCTAAATACTTATTACTTCTATAAACATACTCCTTAAAACTGAAACTCTATCTTCTTTTCTTACTTTACTTCTTCACTTTTCTAAATACTTATTACTTCTATAAGCATACTCCTTAAAACTGAAACTCTATCTTCTTTTCTTACTTTACTTCTTCACTTTTCTAAATACTTAATACTTCTCAAAGCATACTCCTTAAAACTGAAACTCTATCTTCTTTTCTTACTTTACTTCATCACTAAATACTTATTACTTCTAAGCATACTCCTTAAAACTGAAACTCTATCTTCTTTTCTTACTTTATTTCTTGACTTTTCTAAATACTTATTACTTCTCAAAACATACTCCTTAAAACTGAAACTCTATCTTCTTTTCTTACTTTACTTCATCACTTTTATAAATACTTATTACTTCTCAAAGCATACTCCTTAAAACTGAAACTGAATCTTCTTTTCTTACTTTACTTCATCACTTTTCTAAATACTTATTACTTCTCAAAACATACTCCTTAAAACTGAAACTCTATCTTCTTTTCTTACTTTACTTCATCACTTTTCTAAATACTTATTACTTCTCAAAACATACTCCTTAAAACGAAACTCTATCTTCTTTTCTTACTTTACTTCTTCACTTTTATAAATACTTATTACTTCTATAAGCATACTCCTTAAAACTGAAACTCTATCTTCTTTTCTTACTTTATTTCTTGACTTTTCTAAATACTTATTACTTCTCAAAACATACTCCTTAAAACTGAAACTCTATCTTCTTTTCTTACTTTACTTCTTCTCTTTTCTAAATACTTATTACTTCCATAAGCATACTCCTTAAAACTGAAACTCTATCTTCTTTTCTTACTTTACTTCTTCACTTTTCTAAATACTTATTACTTCTCAAAACATACTCCTTAAAACTGAAATTCTATCTTCTTTTCTTACTTTACTTCTTAAAACTTTTCTAAATACTTATTACTTCTCAAAGCATACTCCTTAAAACTGAAACTCTATCTTCTTTTCTTACTTTACTTCATCACTTTTATAAATACTTATTACTTCTCAAAGCATACTCCTTAAAACTGAAACTGAATCTTCTTTTCTTACTTTACTTCTTCACTTTTCTAAATACTTATTACTTCTCAAAGCATACTCCTTAAAACTGAAACTCTATCTTCTTTTCTTACTTTATTTCTTGACTTTTCTAAATACTTATTACTTCTCAAAACATACTCCTTAAAACTGAAACTCTATCTTCTTTTCTTACTTTACTTCTTCACTTTTCTAAATACTTATTACTTCTCAAAGCATACTCCTTAAAACTGAAACTCTATCTTCTTTTCTTACTTTACTTCTTCACTTTTCTAAATACTTATTACTTCTCAAAACATACTCCTTAAAACGAAACTCTATCTTCTTTTCTTACTTTACTTCTTCACTTTTCTAAATACTTATTACTTCCATAAGCATACTCCTTAAAACTGAAACTCTATCTTCTTTTCTTACTTTACTTCATCACTTTTATAAATACTTATTACTTCTCAAAGCATACTCCTTAAAACTGAAACTGAATCTTCTTTTCTTACTTTACTTCATCACTTTTCTAAATACTTATTACTTCTCAAAACATACTCCTTAAAACGAAACTCTATCTTCTTTTCTTACTTTACTTCTTCACTTTTCTAAATACTTATTACTTCTATAAGCATACTCCTTAAAACTGAAATTCTATCTTCTTTTCTTACTTTACTTCTTCACTTTTCTAAATACTTATTACTTCTCAAAGCATACTCCTTAAAACTGAAACTCTATCTTCGTTTCTTACTTTACTTCTTGACTTTTCTAAATACTTATTACTTCTATAAGCATACTCCTTAAAACTGAAACTGAATCTTCTTTTCTTACTTTACTTCATCACTTTTCTAAATACTTATTACTTCTCAAAGCATACTCCTTAAAACGAAACTCTATCTTCTTTTCTTACTTTACTTCTTCACTTTTCTAAATACTTATTACTTCTATAAGCATACTCCTTAAAACTGAAATTCTATCTTCTTTTCTTACTTTACTTCTTCTCTTTTCTAAATACTTATTACTTCTCAAAACATACTCCTTAAAACGAAACTCTATCTTCTTTTCTTACTTTACTTCTTCACTTTTATAAATACTTATTACTTCTCAAAGCATACTCCTTAAAACTGAAACTCTATCTTCTTTTCTTACTTTATTTCTTGACTTTTCTAAATACTTATTACTTCTCAAAACATACTCCTTAAAACTGAAACTCTATCTTCTTTTCTCACTTTATTTCTTGACTTTTCTAAATACTTATTACTTCTCAAAACATACTCCTTAAAACTGAAACTCTATCTTCTTTTCTTACTTTACTTCTTCACTTTTCTAAATACTTATTACTTCTCAAAACATACTCCTTAAAACTGAAACTCTATCTTCTTTTCTTACTTTACTTCTTCTCTTTTCTAAATACTTATTACTTCTCAAAGCATACTCCTTAAAACGAAACTCTATCTTCTTTTCTTACTTTACTTCTTCACTTTTCTAAATACTTATTACTTCTATAAGCATACTCCTTAAAACTGAAACTCTATCTTCTTTTCTTACTTTACTTCTTCACTTTTATAAATACTTATTACTTCTATAAGCATACTCCTTAAAACTGAAACTCTATCTTCTTTTCTTACTTTACTTCTTCTCTTTTCTAAATACTTATTACTTCTCAAAACATACTCCTTAAAACGAAACTCTATCTTCTTTTCTTACTTTACTTCTTCACTTTTATAAATATTTATTACTTCTCAAAGCATACTCCTTAAAACTGAAATTCTATCTTCTTTTCTTACTTTATTTCTTGACTTTTCTAAATACTTATTACTTCTCAAAACATACTCCTTAAAACTGAAACTCTATCTTCTTTTCTTACTTTACTTCATCACTTTTCTAAATACTTATTACTTCTATAAGCATACTCCTTAAAACGAAACTCTATTTTCTTTTCTTACTTTACTTCTTCTCTTTTCTAAATACTTATTACTTCTCAAAACATACTCCTTAAAACGAAACTCTATCTTCTTTTCTTACTTTACTTCTTCACTTTTCTAAATACTTATTACTTCTCAAAACATACTCCTTAAAACGAAACTCTATCTTCTTTTCTTACTTTACTTCTTCACTTTTCTATATACTTATTACTTCCATAAGCATACTCCTTAAAACGAAACTCTACTTTCTTTTCTTACTTTACTTCTTCACTTTTCTAAATACTTATTACTTCTCAAAGCATACTCCTTAAAACTGAAATTCTATCTTCTTTTCTTACTTTACTTCTTCACTTTTCTATATACTTATTACTTCTCAAAACATACTCCTTAAAACGAAACTCTATCTTCTTTTCTTACTTTACTTCTTCACTTTTCTAAATACTTATTACTTCCATAAGCATACTCCTTAAAACTGAAACTCTATCTTCTTTTCTTACTTTACTTCTTCACTTTTCTAAATACTTATTACTTCTATAAGCATACTCCTTAAAACTGAAATTCTATCTTCTTTTCTTACTTTACTTCTTCACTTTTCTAAATACTTATTACTTCTCAAAGCATACTCCTTAAAACAGAAATTCTATCTTCGTTTCTTACTTTACTTCTTCACTTTTATAAATACTTATTACTTCTCAAAGCATACTCCTTAAAACTGAAATTCTATCTTCTTTTCTTACTTTACTTCTTCACTTTTCTAAATACTTATTACTTCTATAAGCATACTCCTTAAAACTGAAATTCTATCTTCTTTTCTTACTTTACTTCTTCACTTTTATAAATACTTATTACTTCTCAAAGCATACTCCTTAAAACAGAAATTCTATCTTCGTTTCTTACTTTACTTCTTGACTTTTCTAAATACTTATTACTTCTATAAGCATACTCCTTAAAACTGAAACTGAATCTTCTTTTCTTACTTTATTTCTTGACTTTTCTAAATACTTATTACTTCTCAAAACATACTCCTTAAAACGAAACTCTATCTTCTTTTCTTACTTTACTTCTTCACTTTTATAAATACTTATTACTTCTCAAAACATACTCCTTAAAACGAAACTCTATCTTCTTTTCTTACTTTACTTCTTCACTTTTATAAATACTTATTACTTCTCAAAGCATACTCCTTAAAACGAAACTCTATCTTCTTTTCTTACTTTACTTCTTCACTTTTATAAATACTTATTACTTCTATAAGCATACTCCTTAAAACTGAAACTCTATCTTTTTTTCTTACTTTACTTCATCACTTTTCTAAATACTTATTACTTCTATAAGCATACTCCTTAAAACTGAAACTCTATCTTCTTTTCTTACTTTACTTCTTCTCTTTTCTAAATACTTATTACTTCTCAAAACATACTCCTTAAAACGAAACTCTATCTTCTTTTCTTACTTTACTTCTTCACTTTTCTAAATACTTATTACTTCTATAAGCATACTCCTTAAAACTGAAATTCTATCTTCTTTTCTTACTTTATTTCTTGACTTTTCTAAATACTTATTACTTCTCAAAACATACTCCTTAAAACTGAAACTCTATCTTCTTTTCTTACTTTACTTCTTCACTTTTCTAAATACTTATTACTTCTCAAAACATACTCCTTAAAACGAAACTCTATTTTCTTTTCTTACTTTACTTCTTCACTTTTATAAATACTTATTACTTCTCAAAGCATACTCCTTAAAACTGAAACTCTATCTTCTTTTCTTACTTTACTTCTTCACTTTTATAAATACTTATTACTTCCATAAGCATACTCCTTAAAACGAAACTCTATCTTCTTTTCTTACTTTACTTCTTCACTTTTCTAAATACTTATTACTTCTATAAGCATACTCCTTAAAACTGAAACTCTATCTTCTTTTCTTACTTTACTTCATCACTTTTCTAAATACTTATTACTTCTCAAAACATACTCCTTAAAACGAAACTCTGTCTTCTTTTCTTTCTTTACTTCTTCACTTTTATAAATACTTATTACTTCTATAAGCATACTCCTTAAAACTGAAACTCTATCTTCTTTTCTTACTTTATTTCTTGACTTTTCTAAATACTTATTACTTCTCAAAACATACTCCTTAAAACTGAAACTCTATCTTCTTTTCTTACTTTACTTCTTCTCTTTTCTAAATACTTATTACTTCCATAAGCATACTCCTTAAAACTGAAACTCTATCTTCTTTTCTTACTTTACTTCTTCACTTTTATAAATACTTATTACTTCCATAAGCATACTCCTTAAAACTGAAATTCTATCTTCTTTTCTTACTTTACTTCTTCTCTTTTCTAAATACTTATTACTTCTCAAAGCATACTCCTTAAAACTGAAATTCTATCTTCTTTTCTTACTTTATTTCTTCTCTTTTCTAAATACTTATTACTTCCATAAGCATACTCCTTAAAACGAAACTCTATCTTCTTTTCTTACTTTACTTCTTCACTTTTCTAAATACTTATTACTTCTATAAGCATACTCCTTAAAACTGAAACTCTATCTTCTTTTCTTACTTTACTTCTTCACTTTTCTATATACTTATTACTTCCATAAGCATACTCCTTAAAACGAAACTCTATCTTCTTTTCTTACTTTACTTCTTCACTTTTCTAAATACTTATTACTTCTATAAGCATACTCCTTAAAACTGAAACTCTATCTTTTTTTCTTACTTTTCTTCTTCACTTTTCTAAATACTTATTACTTCTATAAGCATACTCGTTAAAACGAAACTCTATCTTCTTTTCTTACTTTACTTCTTCACTTTTATAAATACTTATTACTTCTCAAAGCATACTCCTTAAAACTGAAATTCTATCTTCTTTTCTTACTTTATTTCTTGACTTTTCTAAATACTTATTACTTCTCAAAACATACTCCTTAAAACTGAAACTCTATCTTCTTTTCTTACTTTATTTCTTGACTTTTCTAAATACTTATTACTTCTCAAAACATACTCCTTAAAACTGAAACTCTATCTTCTTTTCTTACTTTACTTCTTCTCTTTTCTAAATACTTATTACTTCTATAAGCATACTCCTTAAAACTGAAACTCTATCTTCTTTTCTTACTTTACTTCTTCATTTTTATAAATACTTATTACTTCTCAAAGCATACTCCTTAAAACAGAAATTCTATCTTCGTTTCTTACTTTACTTCATCACTTTTCTAAATACTTATTACTTCTCAAAACATACTCCTTAAAACTGAAACTCTATCTTCTTTTCTTACTTTACTTCTTCACTTTTCTAAATACTTATTACTTCTCAAAGCATACTCCTTAAAACTGAAACTCTATCTTCTTTTCTTACTTTACTTCATCACTTTTCTAAATACTTATTACTTCTCAAAGCATACTCCTTAAAACTGAAACTCTATCTTCTTTTCTTACTTTACTTCATCACTTTTCTAAATACTTATTACTTCTCAAAACATACTCCTTAAAACGAAACTCTATCTTCTTTTCTTACTTTACTTCTTCATTTTTATAAATACTTATTACTTCTCAAAGCATACTCCTTAAAACTGAAACTCTATCTTCTTTTCTTACTTTACTTCATCACTTTTCTAAATACTTATTACTTCTCAAAGCATACTCCTTAAAACTGAAACTCTATCTTCTTTTCTTACTTTACTTCATCACTTTTCTAAATACTTATTACTTCTCAAAGCATACTCCTTAAAACTGAAACTCTATCTTCTTTTCTTACTTTACTTCATCACTTTTCTAAATACTTATTACTTCTCAAAACATACTCCTTAAAACTGAAACTCTATCTTCTTTTCTTACTTTACTTCTTCATTTTTATAAATACTTATTACTTCTCAAAGCATACTCCTTAAAACTGAAACTCTATCTTCTTTTCTTACTTTACTTCATCACTTTTCTAAATACTTATTACTTCTCAAAGCATACTCCTTAAAACTGAAACTCTATCTTCTTTTCTTACTTTACTTCATCACTTTTCTAAATACTTATTACTTCTCAAAGCATACTCCTTAAAACTGAAACTCTATCTTCTTTTCTTACTTTACTTCATCACTTTTCTAAATACTTATTACTTCTCAAAACATACTCCTTAAAACGAAACTCTATCTTCTTTTCTTACTTTACTTCTTCATTTTTATAAATACTTATTACTTCTCAAAGCATACTCCTTAAAACTGAAACTCTATCTTCTTTTCTTACTTTACTTCTTCATTTTTATAAATACTTATTACTTCTCAAAGCATACTCCTTAAAACTGAAACTCTATCTTCTTTTCTTACTTTACTTCATCACTTTTCTAAATACTTATTACTTCTCAAAGCATACTCCTTAAAACTGAAACTCTATCTTCTTTTCTTACTTTACTTCATCACTTTTCTAAATACTTATTACTTCTCAAAACATACTCCTTAAAACGAAACTCTATCTTCTTTTCTTACTTTACTTCTTCACTTTTCTAAATACTTATTACTTCTATAAGCATACTCCTTAAAACTGAAACTCTATCTTCTTTTCTTACTTTACTTCTTCACTTTTATAAATACTTATTACTTCTATAAGCATACTCCTTAAAACTGAAATTCTATCTTCGTTTCTTACTTTATTTCATCACTTTTCTAAATACTTATTACTTCTATAAGCATACTCCTTAAAACGAAAATCTATCTTCTTTTCTTACTTTACTTCTTCACTTTTATAAATACATATTACTTCCATAAGCATACTCCTTAAAACGAAACTCTATCTTTTTTTCTTACTTTACTTCATCACTTTTCTAAATACTTATTACTTCTATAAGCATACTCCTTAAAACTGAAATTCTATCTTCTTTTCTTACTTTACTTCTTCTCTTTTCTAAATACTTATTACTTCTATAAGCATACTCCTTAAAACTGAAACTCTATCTTCTTTTCTTACTTTACTTCATCACTTTTCTAAATACTTATTACTTCTCAAAGCATACTCCTTAAAACTGAAACTCTATCTTCTTTTCTTACTTTACTTCTTCACTTTTCTAAATACTTATTACTTCTCAAAGCATACTCCTTAAAACAGAAATTCTATCTTCGTTTCTTACTTTACTTCTTGACTTTTCTAAATACTTATTACTTCTATAAGCATACTCCTTAAAACTGAAACTGAATCTTCTTTTCTTACTTTATTTCTTGACTTTTCTAAATACTTATTACTTCTCAAAACATACTCCTTAAAACGAAACTCTATCTTCTTTTCTTACTTTACTTCTTCACTTTTATAAATACTTATTACTTCTCAAAACATACTCCTTAAAACGAAACTCTATCTTCTTTTCTTACTTTACTTCTTCACTTTTATAAATACTTATTACTTCCATAAGCATACTCCTTAAAACGAAACTCTATCTTCGTTTCTTACTTTACTTCTTGACTTTTCTAAATACTTATTACTTCTATAAGCATACTCCTTAAAACTGAAACTGAATCTTCTTTTCTTACTTTACTTCATCACTTTTCTAAATACTTATTACTTCTCAAAACATACTCCTTAAAACTGAAACTCTATCTTCTTTTCTTACTTTACTTCTTCTCTTTTCTAAATACTTATTACTTCTATAAGCATACTCCTTAAAACTGAAATTCTATCTTCTTTTCTTACTTGATTTCATCACTTTTATAAATACTTATTACTTCTATAAGCATACTCCTTAAAACGAAACTCTATCTTCTTTTCTTACTTTACTTCTTCACTTTTCTAAATACTTATTACTTCTATAAGCATACTCCTTAAAGCTGAAACTCTATCTTCTTTTCTTACTTTACTTCTTCACTTTTATAAATACATATTACTTCTATAAGCATACTCCTTAAAACTGAAACTCTATCTTTTTTTCTTACTTTACTTCTTCTCCTTTCTAAATACTTATTACTTCTATAAGCATACTCCTTAAAACTGAAACTCTATCTTCTTTTCTTACTTTACTTCTTCACTTTTATAAATACTTATTACTTCTATAAGCATACTCCTTAAAACTGAAATTCTATCTTCTTTTCTTACTTTATTTCATCCCTTTTCTAAATACTTATTACTTCTATAAGCATACTCCTTAAAACTGAAATTCTATCTTCTTTCCTTACTTTACTTCTTCACTTTTATAAATACTTATTACTTCTCAAAACATACTCCTTAAAACTGAAACTCTATCTTCTTTTCTTACTTTACTTCTTCTCTTTTCTAAATACTTATTACTTCCATAAGCATACTCCTTAAAACTGAAACTCTATCTTCTTTTCTTACTTTACTTCTTCTCTTTTCTAAATACTTATTACTTCTCAAAACATACTCCTTAAAACTGAAACTCTATCTCTTTTCTTACTTTACTTCATCACTTTTCTAAATACTTATTACTTCCATAAGCATACTCCTTAAAACGAAACTCTATCTTTTTTTCTTACTTTACTTCATCACTTTTATAAATACTTATTACTTCCATAAGCATACTCCTTAAAACTGAAACTGAATCTTCTTTTCTTACTTTACTTCTTCACTTTTCTAAATACTTATTACTTCTATAAGCATACTCCTTAAAACTGAAACTCTATCTTTTTTTCTTACTTTACTTCTTCACTTTTATAAATACTTATTACTTCTATAAGCATACTCCTTAAAACTGAAATTCTATCTTCTTTTCTTACTTTACTTCTTCACTTTTCTAAATACTTATTACTTCTATAAGCATACTCCTTAAAACTGAAACTCTATCTTCTTTTCTTACTTTACTTCTTCTCTTTTCTAAATACTTATTACTTCTCAAAACATACTCCTTAAAACGAAACTCTATCTTCTTTTCTTACTTTGCTTCTTCTCTTTTCTAAATACTTATTACTTCCATAAGCATACTCCTTAAAACTGAAACTCTATCTTCTTTTCTTACTTTACTTCTTCACTTTTATAAATACTTATTACTTCTCAAAGCATACTCCTTAAAACTGAAACTGAATCTTCTTTTCTTACTTTACTTCATCACTTTTCTAAATACTTATTACTTCTCAAAACATACTCCTTAAAACTGAAACTCTATCTTCTTTTCTTACTTTACTTCATCACTTTTCTAAATACTTATTACTTCTCAAAACATACTCCTTAAAACGAAACTCTATCTTCTTTTCTTACTTTACTTCATCACTTTTCTAAATACTTATTACTTCCATAAGCATACTCCTTAAAACGAAACTCTATCTTCTTTTCTTACTTTACTTCTTCTCTTTTCTAAATACTTATTATTTCCATAAGCATACTCCTTAAAACTGAAACTCTATCTTCTTTTCTTACTTTACTTCATCACTTTTATAAATACTTATTACTTCTCAAAGCATACTCCTTAAAACTGAAACTGAATCTTCTTTTCTTACTTTACTTCATCACTTTTCTAAATACTTATTACTTCTCAAAACATACTCCTTAAAACGAAACTCTATCTTCTTTTCTTACTTTACTTCTTCACTTTTCTAAATACTTATTACTTCTATAAGCATACTCCTTAAAACGAAACTCTATCTTTTTTTCTTACTTTACTTCTTCACTTTTATAAATACTTATTACTTCTCAAAGCAGACTCCTTAAAACTGAAACTCTATCTTCTTTTCTTGCTTTACTTCTTCTCTTTTCTAAATACTTATTACTTCTATAAGCATACTCCTTAAAACTGAAACTCTATCTTCTTTTCTTACTTTACTTCTTCACTTTTATAAATACTTATTACTTCTATAAGCATACTCCTTAAAACTGAAACTCTATCTTCTTTTCTTACTTTACTTCATCACTTTTATAAATACTTATTACTTCTCAAAGCATACTCCTTAAAACGAAACTCTATCTTCTTTTCTTACTTTACTTCTTCACTTTTATAAATACTTATTACTTCTCAAAACATACTCCTTAAAACTGAAACTCTATCTTCTTTTCTTACTTTACTTCTTCTCTTTTCTAAATACTTATTACTTCCATAAGCATACTCCTTAAAACTGAAACTCTATCTTCTTTTCTTACTTTACTTCATCACTTTTCTAAATACTTATTACTTCTCAAAACATACTCCTTAAAACTGAAACTCTATCTTCTTTTCTTACTTTACTTCTTGACTTTTCTAAATACTTATTACTTCTATAAGCATACTCCTTAAAACTGAAACTCTATCTTCTTTTCTTACTTTACTTCATCACTTTTATAAATACTTATTACTTCTATAAGCATACTCCTTAAAACGAAACTGAATCTTCTTTTCTTACTTTACTTCTTCTCTTTTCTAAATACTTATTACTTCTATAAGCATACTCCTTAAAACTGAAATTCTATCTTCTTTTCTTAATTTATTTCATCACTTTTCTAAATACTTATTACTTCTATAAGCATACTCCTTAAAACTGAAACTCTATCTTCTTTTCTTACTTTATTTCTTGACTTTTCTAAATACTTATTACTTCTCAAAGCATACTCCTTAAAACTGAAACTCTATCTTCTTTTCTTACTTTACTTCTTCTCTTTTATAAATACTTATTACTTCTATAAGCATACTCCTTAAAACTGAAACTCTATCTTCTTTTCTTACTTTACTTCTTCTCTTTTCTAAATACTTATTACTTCCATAAGCATACTCCTTAAAACGAAACTCTATCTTCTTTTCTTACTTTACTTCTTCACTTTTCTAAATACTTATTACTTCTCAAAACATACTCCTTAAAACTGAAATTCTATCTTCTTTTCTTACTTTACTTCTTCACTTTTATAAATACTTATTACTTCTATAAGCATACTCCTTAAAACTGAAACTCTATCTTCTTTTCTTACTTTACTTCTTCACTTTTATAAATACATATTACTTCTATAAGCATACTCCTTAAAACTGAAACTCTATCTTTTTTTCTTACTTTACTTCTTCTCCTTTCTAAATACTTATTACTTCTATAAGCATACTCCTTAAAACTGAAACTCTATCTTCTTTTCTTACTTTACTTCTTCACTTTTATAAATACTTATTACTTCCATAAGCATACTCCTTAAAACTGAAATTTTATCTTCTTTTCTTACTTTATTTCTTCACTTTTATTAATACTTATTACTTCTCAAAACATACTCCTTAAAACTGAAACTCTATCTTCTTTTCTTACTTTACTTCTTGACTTTTCTAAATACTTATTACTTCTCAAAGCATACTCCCCAAAACTGAAACTCTATCTTCTTTTCTTACTTTATTTCATCACTTTTCTAAATACTTATTACTTCTATAAGCATACTCCTTAAAACTGAAACTCTATCTTCTTTTCTTACTTTACTTCTTCACTTTTATAAATACTTATTACTTCCATAAGCATACTCCTTAAAACTGAAACTCTATCTTCTTTTCTTACTTTACTTCTTCTCTTTTCTAAATACTTATTACTTCCATAAGCATACTCCTTAAAACTGAAACTCTATCTTCTTTTCTTACTTTACTTCTTCTCTTTTCTAAATACTTATTACTTCTCAAAACATACTCCTTAAAACTGAAACTCTATCTCTTTTCTTACTTTACTTCATCACTTTTCTAAATACTTATTACTTCCATAAGCATACTCCTTAAAACGAAACTCTATCTTTTTTTCTTACTTTACTTCATCACTTTTCTAAATACTTATTACTTCCATAAGCATACTCCTTAAAACTGAAACTGAATCTTCTTTTCTTACTTTACTTCTTCACTTTTCTAAATACTTATTACTTCTATAAGCATACTCCTTAAAACTGAAATTCTATCTTCTTTTCTTACTTGATTTCATCACTTTTATAAATACTTATTACTTCTATAAGCATACTCCTTAAAACGAAACTCTATCTTCTTTTCTTACTTTACTTCTTCACTTTTCTAAATACTTATTACTTCTATAAGCATACTCCTTAAAGCTGAAACTCTATCTTCTTTTCTTACTTTACTTCTTCACTTTTATAAATACATATTACTTCTATAAGCATACTCCTTAAAACTGAAACTCTATCTTTTTTTCTTACTTTACTTCTTCTCCTTTCTAAATACTTATTACTTCTATAAGCATACTCCTTAAAACTGAAACTCTATCTTCTTTTCTTACTTTACTTCTTCACTTTTATAAATACTTATTACTTCTATAAGCATACTCCTTAAAACTGAAATTCTATCTTCTTTTCTTACTTTATTTCATCCCTTTTCTAAATACTTATTACTTCTCAAAACATACTCCTTAAAACTGAAATTCTATCTTCTTTTCTTACTTTACTTCTTCACTTTTATAAATACTTATTACTTCTCAAAACATACTCCTTAAAACGAAACTCTATCTTCTTTTCTTACTTTACTTCTTCACTTTTCTAAATACTTATTACTTCTATAAGCATACTCCTTAAAACTGAAATTCTATCTTCTTTCCTTACTTTACTTCTTCACTTTTATAAATACTTATTACTTCTCAAAACATACTCCTTAAAACTGAAACTCTATCTTCTTTTCTTACTTTACTTCTTCTCTTTTATAAATACTTATTACTTCTCAAAACATACTCCTTAAAACTGAAACTCTATCTTCTTTTCTTACTTTACTTCTTCACTTTTCTAAATACTTATTACTTCTATAAGCTTACTCCTTAAAACTGAAACTCTATCTTCTTTTCTTACTTTACTTCTTCACTTTTATAAATACTTATTACTTCTATAAGCATACTCCTTAAAACTGAAACTCTATCTTCTTTTCTTACTTTACTTCTTCTCTTTTCTAAATACTTATTACTTCCATAAGCATACTCCTTAAAACGAAACTCTATCTTCTTTTCTTATTTTACTTCATCACTTTTCTAAATACTTATTACTTCTATAAGCATACTCCTTAAAACTGAAACTCTATCTTCTTTTCTTACTTTACTTCTTCTCTTTTCTAAATACTTATTACTTCTCAAAACATACTCCTTAAAACTGAAACTCTATCTTCTTTTCTTACTTTACTTCTTCACTTTTATAAATACTTATTACTTCTATAAGCATACTCCTTAAAACTGAAACTCTATCTTCTTTTCTTACTTTACTTCTTCTCTTTTCTAAATACTTATTACTTCTCAAAGCATACTCCTTAAAACTGAAATTCTATCTTCTTTTCTTACTTTACTTCTTCACTTTTATAAATACTTATTACTTCTATAAGCATACTCCTTAAAACTGAAACTCTATCTTCTTTTCTTACTTTACTTCTTCACTTTTATAAATACTTATTACTTCTATAAGCATACTCCTTAAAACTGAAACTCTATCTTCTTTTCTTACTTTACTTCTTCTCTTTTCTAAATACTTATTACTTCCATAAGCATACTCCTTAAAACGAAACTCTATCTTCTTTTCTTACTTTACTTCATCACTTTTCTAAATACTTATTACTTCTCAAAGCATACTCCTTAAAACTGAAACTCTATCTTCTTTTCTTACTTTACTTCTTCACTTTTCTAAATACTTATTACTTCTCAAAACATACTCCTTAAAACTGAAACTCTATCTTCTTTTCTTACTTTACTTCTTCTCTTTTCTAAATACTTATTACTTCCATAAGCATACTCCTTAAAACGAAACTCTATCTTCTTTTCTTACTTTACTTCTTCACTTTTCTAAATACTTATTACTTCTCAAAGCAGACTCCTTAAAACTGAAACTCTATCTTCTTTTCTTACTTTACTTCTTCTCTTTTCTAAATACTTATTACTTCTATAAGCATACTCCTTAAAACTGAAACTCTATCTTTTTTTCTTATTTTACTTCATCACTTTTCTAAATACTTATTACTTCTATAAGCATACTCCTTAAAACTGAAACTCTATCTTCTTTTCTTACTTTACTTCTTCTCTTTTCTAAATACTTATTACTTCTCAAAACATACTCCTTAAAACTGAAACTCTATCTTCTTTTCTTACTTTACTTCTTCTCTTTTCTAAATACTTATTACTTCTCAAAGCATACTCCTTAAAACTGAAATTCTATCTTCTTTTCTTACTTTACTTCATCACTTTTCTAAATACTTATTACTTCTATAAGCATACTCCTTAAAACTGAAACTCTATCTTCTTTTCTTACTTTACTTCTTCACTTTTATAAATACTTATTACTTCTATAAGCATACTCCTTAAAACTGAAACTCTATCTTCTTTTCTTACTTTACTTCTTCACTTTTATAAATACTTATTACTTCTATAAGCATACTCCTTAAAACTGAAACTCTATCTTCTTTTCTTACTTTACTTCTTCACTTTTCTAAATACTTATTACTTCCATAAGCATACTCCTTAAAACTGAAACTCTATCTTCTTTTCTTACTTTACTTCATGACTTTTATAAATACTTATTACTTCTCAAAACATACTCCTTAAAACTGAAACTCTATCTTCTTTTCTTACTTTACTTCATCACTTTTCTAAATACTTATTACTTCTATAAGCATACTCCTTAAAACTGAAACTCTATCTTCTTTTCTTACTTTACTTCTTCTCTTTTCTAAATACTTATTACTTCCATAAGCATACTCCTTAAAACTGAAACTCTATCTTCTTTTCTTACTTTACTTCTTCACTTTTATAAATACTTATTACTTCTATAAGCATACTCCTTAAAACTGAAACTCTATCTTCTTTTCTTACTTTACTTCTTCTCTTTTCTAAATACTTATTACTTCCATAAGCATACTCCTTAAAACTGAAACTCTATCTTCTTTTCTTACTTTACTTCTTCACTTTTATAAATACTTATTACTTCTATAAGCATACTCCTTAAAACTGAAACTCTTTCTTCTTTTCTTACTTTACTTCCTCACTTTTCTAAATTCTTATATCTTCTTTTTATCTAGTTTTAGTAATTCTAAAAGCTGCAATTCTTTCTTCTTTTCTTACTTTACTTCCTCACTTTTCTAAATACTTATAACTTCTTTTTATCCAGTCTTAGAAACTCTAAAAGCTGAAATTCTTTCTACTTTTCTTACTTTACTTCCTCACTTTTCTAAATACTTATAACTTCTTTTTATCTCTAAGTTTTAGTAATTCTAAAAGCTGTAATTCTTTCTTCTTTTCTTAATTTACTTCCTCACTTTTCTAAATTCTTATATCTTCTCTTTATCTAGTTTTAGTAATTCTAAAAGCTGAAATTCTTTCTTCTTTTCTTACTTTACTTCCTCACTTTTCTAAATTCTTATATCTTCTTTTTATCTAGTTTTAGTAATTCTAAAAGCTGAAATTCTTTCTTCTTTTCTTACTTTACTTCCTCACTTTTCTAAATACTTATAACTTCTTTTTATCTAGTTTTAGTAATTCTAAATCTGAAATTCTTTCTTCTTTTCTTACTTTACTTCCTCACTTTTCTAAATTCTTATATCTTCTCTTTATCTAGTTTTAGTAATTCTAAAAGCTGAAATTCTTTCTTCTTTTCTTACTTTACTTCCTCACTTTTCTAAATACTTATATCTTCTCTTTATCTAGTTTTAGTAATTCTAAAAGCTGAAATTCTTTCTACTTTTCTTACTTTACTTCCTCACTTTTCTAAATACTTATAACTTCTTTTTATCTAGTTTTAGTAATTCTAAAAGCTGAAATTCTTTCTTCTTTTCTTACTTTACTTCCTCACTTTCCTAAATTCTTATATCTTCTTTTTATCTAGTTTTAGTAATTCTAAAAGCTGAAATTCCATCTTCTTTTCTTACTTTACTTCCTCACTTTTCTAAACACTTATAACTTCTTTTTATCCAGTTTTAGTAATTCTAAAATTTGAAATTATTTCTTCTTTTCTTACTTTAATTCCTCACTTTTCTAAATTCTTATAACTTCTTTTTATCTCTAAGTTTTAGTAATTCTAAAAGCTGAAATTCTTTCTTCTTTTCTTACTTTACTTCCTCACTTTTCTAAATACTTATAACTTCTTTTTTCTAGTTTTAGTAATTCTAAATCTAAATTTATTTCTTCTTTTCTTACTTTACTTCCTCACTTTCCTAAATTCTTATATCTTCTTTTTATCTAGTTATAGTAATTCTAAAATTTGAAATTCTTTCTTCTTTTCTTACTTTACTTCCTCACTTTTCTAAATTCTTATATCTTCTTTTTATCTAGTTTTAGTAATTCTAAATCTGAAATTCTTTCTTCTTTTCTTACTTTACTTCCTCACTTTTCTAAACACTTATAACTTCTTTTTATCCAGTTTTAGTAATTCTAAAATTTGAAATTATTTCTTCTTTTCTTACTTTAATTCCTCACTTTTCTAAATTCTTATAACTTCTTTTTATCTCTAAGTTTTAGTAATTCTAAAAGCTGAAATTCTTTCTTCTTTTCTTACTTTACTTCCTCACTTTTCTAAATACTTATAACTTCTTTTTTCTAGTTTTAGTAATTCTAAATCTAAATTTATTTCTTTTTTTCTTACTTTACTTCCTCACTTTCCTAAATTCTTATATCTTCTTTTTATCTAGTTATAGTAATTCTAAATCTGAAATTCTTTCTTCTTTTCTTACTTTACTTCCTCACTTTTCTAAATTCTTATATCTTCTTTTTATCTAGTTTTAGTAATTCTAAATCTGAAATTCTTTCTTCTTTTCTTACTTTAATTCCTCACTTTTCTAAATTCTTATAACTTCTTTTATCCAGTTTTATTAATTCTAAATCTGAAATTCTTTCTTCTTTTCTTACTTTACTTCCTCACTTTTCTAAATTCTTATATCTTCTTTTTATCTAGTTTTAGTAATTCTAAATCTGAAATTCTTTCTTCTTTTCTTACTTTAATTCCTCACTTTTCTAAATTCTTATAACTTCTTTTTATCCAGTTTTAGTAATTCTAAATCTGAAATTCTTTCTTCTTTTCTTACTTTACTTCCTCACTTTCCTAAATACTTATATCTTCTCCTTATCCAGTTATAGTAATTCTAAATCTGAATTTATTTCTTTTTTTCTTACTTTACTTCCTCACTTTCCTAAATTCTTATATCTTCTTTTTATCTAGTTATAGTAATTCTAAATCTGAAATTCTTTCTTCTTTTCTTACTTTACTTCCTCACTTTTCTAAATTCTTATATCTTCTCTTTATCTAGTTTTAGTAATTCTAAAAGCTGAAATTCCATCTTCTTTTCTTACTTTACTTCCTCACTTTTCTAAATTCTTATATCTTCTTTTTATCTAGTTTTAGTAATTCTAAAAGCTGAAATTCTTTCTTCTTTTCTTACTTTACTTCCTCGCTTTCCTAAATTCTTATATCTTCTTTTTATCTAGTTTTAGTAATTCTAAAAGCTGAAATTCCATCTTCTTTTCTTACTTTACTTCCTCACTTTTCTAAATACTTATAACTTCTTTTTATCCAGTTTTAGTAATTCTAAAAGCTGAAATTCTTTCTTCTTTTCTTACTTTAATTCCTCACTTTTCTAAATTCTTATAACTTCTTTTTATCTCTAAGTTTTAGTAATTCTAAAAGCTGAAATTCTTTCTTCTTTTCTTACTTTACTTCCTCACTTTTCTAAATTCTTATATCTTCTCTTTATCTAGTTTTAGTAATTCTAAAAGCTGAAATTCTTTCTTCTTTTCTTACTTTACTTCCTCACTTTTCTAAATACTTATATCTTCTCTTTATCTAGTTTTAGTAATTCTAAAAGCTGAAATTCTTTCTACTTTTCTTACTTTACTTCCTCACTTTTCTAAATACTTATAACTTCTTTTTATCTAGTTTTAGTAATTATAAAATTTGAAATTCTTTCTTCTTTTCTTACTTTACTTCCTCACTTTCCTAAATTCTTATAACTTCTTTTTATCTAGTTTTAGTAATTCTAAATCTGAAATTCTTTCTTCTTTTCTTACTTTACTTCCTCACTTTTCTAAATTCTTATATCTTCTTTTTATCTAGTCATAGTAATTCTAAATCTGAAATTCTTTCTTCTTTTCTTACTTTACTTCCTCACTTTTCTAAATTCTTATAACTTCTTTTATCCAGTTTTATTAATTCTAAAAGCTGAAATTCTTTCTTCTTTTCTTACTTTACTTCCTCACTTTTCTAAATACTTATAACTTCTTTTTTCTAGTTTTAGTAATTCTAAATCTAAATTTATTTCTTCTTTTCTTACTTTACTTCCTCACTTTCCTAAATTCTTATATCTTCTTTTTATCTAGTTATAGTAATTCTAAAATTTGAAATTCTTTCTTCTTTTCTTACTTTACTTCCTCACTTTTCTAAATTCTTATATCTTCTTTTTATCTAGTTTTAGTAATTCTAAATCTGAAATTCTTTCTTCTTTTCTTACTTTACTTCCTCACTTTTCTAAATACTTATAACTTCTTTTTTCTAGTTTTAGTAATTCTAAATCTAAATTTATTTCTTCTTTTCTTACTTTACTTCCTCACTTTCCTAAATTCTTATATCTTCTTTTTATCTAGTTATAGTAATTCTAAAATTTGAAATTCTTTCTTCTTTTCTTACTTTACTTCCTCACTTTCCTAAATACTTATAACTTCTTTTATCCAGTTTTAGTAATTCTAAAAGCTGAAATTCTTTCTTCTTTTCTTACTTTAATTCCTCACTTTTCTAAATTCTTATAACTTCTTTTTATCTCTAAGTTTTAGTAATTCTAAAAGCTGAAATTCTTTCTTCTTTTCTTACTTTACTTCCTCACTTTTCTAAATTCTTATATCTTCTCTTTATCTAGTTTTAGTAATTCTAAAAGCTGAAATTCTTTCTTCTTTTCTTACTTTACTTCCTCACTTTTCTAAATACTTATATCTTCTCTTTATCTAGTTTTAGTAATTCTAAAAGCTGAAATTCTTTCTACTTTTCTTACTTTACTTCCTCACTTTTCTAAATACTTATAACTTCTTTTTATCTAGTTTTAGTAATTATAAAATTTGAAATTCTTTCTTCTTTTCTTACTTTACTTCCTCACTTTCCTAAATTCTTATAACTTCTTTTTATCTAGTTTTAGTAATTCTAAATCTGAAATTCTTTCTTCTTTTCTTACTTTACTTCCTCACTTTTCTAAATTCTTATAACTTCTTTTTATCCAGTTTTAGTAATTCTAAATCTGAAATTCTTTCTTCTTTTCTTACTTTACTTCCTCACTTTCCTAAATACTTATAACTTCTTTTATCCAGTTATAGTAATTCTAAATCTGAATTTATTTCTTTTTTTCTTACTTTACTTCCTCACTTTCCTAAACTCTTATATCTTCTTTTTATCTAGTTATAGTAATTCTAAATCTGAAATTCTTTCTTCTTTTCTTACTTTACTTCCTCACTTTTCTAAATTCTTATATCTTCTCTTTATCTCTGATTTTTAGTAATTCTAAAAGCTGAAATTCTTTCTTCTTTTCTTACTTTACTTCCTCACTTTTCTAAATTCTTATAACTTGTTTTATCCAGTTTTAGTAATTCTAAATCTGAATTTATTTCTTTTTTTCTTACTTTACTTCCTCACTTTTCTAAATTCTTATATCTCTTTTTATCTAGTTTTAGTAATTCTAAATCTGAAATTCTTTCTTCTTTTCTTACTTTACTTCCTCACTTTTCTAAATTCTTATAACTTCTTTTATCCAGTTATAGTAATTCTAAATCTGAATTTATTTCTTTTTTTCTTACTTTACTTCCTCACTTTCCTAAATTCTTATATCTTCTTTTTATCTAGTTTTAGTAATTCTAAATCTGAAATTCTTTCTTCTTTTCTTACTTTACTTCCTCACTTTTCTAAATTCTTATAACTTCTTTTATCCAGTTTTAGTAATTCTAAATCTGAAATTCTTTCTTCTTTTCTTAATTTACTTCCTCACTTTTCTAAATACTTATATCTTCTTTTTATCTAGTTATAGTAATTCTAAATCTGAAATTCTTTCTTCTTTTCTTACTTTACTTCCTCACTTTTCTATATTCTTATATCTTCTCTTTATCTCTGATTTTTAGTAATTCTAAAAGCTAAAATTCTTTCTTCTTTTCTTACTTTACTTCCTCACTTTTCTAAATTCTTATAACTTCTTTTTTCTAGTTTTAGTAATTCTAAATCTAAATTTATTTCTTCTTTTCTTACTTTACTTCCTCACTTTCCTAAATTCTTATATCTTCTTTTTATCTAGTTATAGTAATTCTAAAATTTGAAATTCTTTCTTCTTTTCTTACTTTACTTCCTCACTTTCCTAAATTCTTATAACTTCTTTTTATCCAGTTTTAGTAATTCTAAATCTGAAATTCTTTCTTCTTTTCTTACTTTACTTCCTCACTTTTCTAAATTCTTATAACTTGTTTTATCCAGTTTTAGTAATTCTAAATCTGAAATTCTTTCTTCTTTTCTTACTTTACTTCCTCACTTTTCTATTTCTTTTATCTATTTTTATCCAGTTTTAGTAATTCTAAATCTAAATTTATTTCTTCTTTTCTTACTTTACTTCCTCACTTTCCTAAATTCTTATATCTTCTTTTTATCTAGTTATAGTAATTCTAAAATATGAATTTATTTCTTTTTTTCTTACTTTACTTCCTCACTTTTCTAAATACTTATATCTTCTTTTTATCTAGTTATAGTAATTCTAAATCTGAAATTCTTTCTTCTTTTCTTACTTTACTTCCTCACTTTTCTAAATGCTTATATCTTCTTTTTATCTCTGATTTTTAGTAATTCTAAAATTTGAAATTCTTTCTTCTTTTCTTACTTTACTTCCTCACTTTTCTAAATTCTTATATCTTCTTTTTATCTAGTTTTAGTAATTCTAAATCTGAAATTCTTTCTTCTTTTCTTACTTTACTTCCTCACTTTTCTAAATTCTTATAACTTCTTTTATCCAGTTTTAGTAATTCTAAATTTGTAATTCTTTCTTCTTTTCTTACTTTACTTCCTCACTTTTCTAAATTCTTATAACTTCTTTTATCCAGTTATAGTAATTCTAAAATTTGAAATTCTTTCTTCTTTTCTTACTTTACTTCCTCACTTTTCTAAATTCTTATAACTTCTTTTTATCTAGTTTTAGTAATTCTAAATTTGAAATTCTTTCTTCTTTTCTTACTTTACTTCCTCACTTTTCTAAATTCTTATAATTTCTTTTTATCTAGTTTTAGTAATTCTAAATCTGAAATTCTTTCTTCTTTTCTTACTTTACTTCCTCACTTTTCTAAATACTTATATCTTCTTTTTATCTAGTTTTAGTAATTCTAAATCTGAAATTCTTTCTTCTTTTCTTACTTTACTTCCTCACTTTTCTAAATTCTTATATCTTCTCTTTATCTAGTTTTAGTAATTCTAAAATTTGAAATTCTTTCTTCTTTTCTTACTTTACTTCCTCACTTTTCTAAATTCTTATATCTTCTCTTTATCCATTTTTAGTAATTCTAAATCTGAAATTCTTTCTTCTTTTCTTACTTTACTTCCTCACTTTTCTAAATTCTTATAACTTCTTTTATCCAGTTTTAGTAATTCTAAATCTGAAATTCTTTCTTCTTTTCTTACTTTACTTCCTCACTTTTCTAAATTCTTATAACTTCTTTTATCCAGTTTTAGTAATTCTAAAAGCTGAAATTCTTTCTTCTTTTCTTACTTTACTTCCTCACTTTCCTAAATACTTATATCTTCTCTTTATACAGTTTTAGTAATTCTAAATCTGAAATTCTTTCTTCTTTTCTTACTTTACTTCCTCACTTTTCTAAATTCTTATATCTTCTCTTTATCCATTTTTAGTAATTCTAAAATTTGAAATTCTTTCTTCTTTTCTTACTTTACTTCCTCACTTTTCTAAATACTTATATCTTCTCTTCATATAGTTTTAGTAATTCTAAATCTGAAATTCTTTCTTCTTTTCTTACTTTACTTCCTCACTTTTCTAAATTCTTATATCTTCTTTTTATCTAGTTTTAGTAATTCTAAATCTGAAATTCTTTCTTCTTTTCTTACTTTACTTCCTCACTTTTCTAAATTCTTATATCTTCTCTTTATCCATTTTTAGTAATTCTAAATCTGAAATTCTTTCTTCTTTTCTTACTTTACTTCCTCACTTTTCTATTTCTTTTATCTATTTTTATCCAGTTTTAGTAATTCTAAATCTGAAATTCTTTCTTCTTTTCTTACTTTACTTCCTCACTTTTCTATTTCTTATATCTTCTTTTTATCCAGTTTTAGTAATTCTAAATCTGAAATTCTTTCTTCTTTTCTTACTTTACTTCCTCACTTTTCTAAATACTTATATCTTCTTTTTATCCAGTTATAGTAATTCTAAATCTGAAATTCTTTCTTCTTTTCTTACTTTACTTCCTCACTTTTCTAAATTCTTATATCTTATTTTTATCTAGTTATAGTAATTCTAAATCTGAAATTCTTTCTTCTTTTCTTACTTTACTTCCTCACTTTTCTAAATACTTATATCTTCTCTTCATATAGTTTTAGTAATTCTAAATCTGAAATTCTTTCTTCTTTTCTTACTTTACTTCCTCACTTTTCTAAATTCTTATATCTTCTCTTTATCCAGTTTTAGTAATTCTAAATCTGAAATTCTTTCTTCTTTTCTTACTTTACTTCCTCACTTTTCTATTTCTTATATCTCTTTTTATCCAGTTTTAGTAATTCTAAATCTGAAATTCTTTCTTCTTTTCTTACTTTACTTCCTCACTTTTCTAAATACTTATATCTTCTCTTTATCTAGTTATAGTAATTCTAAATCTGAAATTCTTTCTTCTTTTCTTACTTTACTTCCTCACTTTTCTATTTCTTATATCTTGTTTTTATCT
>CAMPDV010005036.1:0-26867 GCA_946699065.1 Loxodes magnus
AAGAAAAGAAGATAGAATTTCAGTTTTAAGTAGTATGCTTTGAGAAGTATTAAGTATTTAGAAAAGTGAAGAAGTAAAGTAAGAAAAGAATATCTAATGATAAGTATTCGTAGCAAGCACTAAAATATAAGTTAGAATATCCAAAATGTTAGTAATAATGTCACAATTACGAATCTGTATTCGGTTTGTCAAGATATGCTTGTAGATAAAAGTTAGCCTATTGAAAAGTGAAGAAGTAAAGTAAGAAAAGAAGATAGAATTTCAGTTTTAAGGAGTATGCTTTGAGAAGTAATAAGTATTTAGAAAAGTGAAGAAGTAAAGTAAGAAAAGAATATCTAATGATAAGTATTCGTAGCAAGCACTAAAATATAAATTAGAATATCCAAAATGTTAGTAATAATATAACTAACACGAATCTGTATTCGTTTTGTCAAGATATGCTTGTAGATAAAAGTTAGCCTATTGAAAAGTGAAGAAGTAAAGTAAGAAAAGAAGATAGAATTTCAGTTTTAAGGAGTATGCTTTGAGAAGTAATAAGTATTTAGAAAAGTGAAGAAGTAAAGTAAGAAAAGAATATCTAATGATAAGTATTCGTAGCAAGCACTAAAATATAAATTAGAATATCCAAAATGTTAGTAATAATATAACTAACACGAATCTGTATTCGTTTTGTCAAGATATGCTTGTAGATAAAAGTTAGCCTATTGAAAAGTGAAGAAGTAAAGTAAGAAAAGAAGATAGAATTTCAGTTTTAAGTAGTATGCTTTGAGAAGTATTAAGTATTTAGAAAAGTGAAGAAGTAAAGTAAGAAAAGAATATCTAATGATAAGTATTCGTAGCAAGCACTAAAATATAAGTTAGAATATCCAAAATGTTAGTAATAATGTCACAATTACGAATCTGTATTCGTTTTGTCAAGATATGCTTGTAGATAAAAGTTAGCCTATTGAAAAGTGAAGAAGTAAAGTAAGAAAAGAAGATAGAATTTCAGTTTTAAGGAGTATGCTTTGAGAAGTAATAAGTATTTAGAAAAGTGAAGAAGTAAAGTAAGAAAAGAATATCTAATGATAAGTATTCGTAGCAAGCACTAAAATATAAATTAGAATATCCAAAATGTTAGTAATAATATAACTAACACGAATCTGTATTCGTTTTGTCAAGATATGCTTGTAGATAAAAGTTAGCCTATTGAAAAGTGAAGAAGTAAAGTAAGAAAAGAAGATAGAATTTCAGTTTTAAGTAGTATGCTTTGAGAAGTATTAAGTATTTAGAAAAGTGAAGAAGTAAAGTAAGAAAAGAATATCTAATGATAAGTATTCGTAGCAAGCACTAAAATATAAGTTAGAATATCCAAAATGTTAGTAATAATGTCACAATTACGAATCTGTATTCGGTTTGTCAAGATATGCTTGTAGATGAAAGTTAGCCTATGAAAATTGAAGAAGTAAAGTAAGAAAAGAAGATAGAATTTCAGTTTTAAGGAGTATGCTTTGAGAAGTAATAAGTATTTAGAAAAGTGAAGAAGTAAAGTAAGAAAAGAATATCTAATGATAAGTATTCGTAGCAAGCACTAAAATATAAATTAGAATATCCAAAATGTTAGTAATAATATAACTAACACGAATCTGTATTCGTTTTGTCAAGATATGCTTGTAGATAAAAGTTAGCCTATTGAAAAGTGAAGAAGTAAAGTAAGAAAAGAAGATAGAATTTCAGTTTTAAGGAGTATGCTTTGAGAAGTAATAAGTATTTAGAAAAGTGAAGAAGTAAAGTAAGAAAAGAATATCTAATGATAAGTATTCGTAGCAAGCACTAAAATATAAATTAGAATATCCAAAATGTTAGTAATAATATAACTAACACGAATCTGTATTCGTTTTGTCAAGATATGCTTGTAGATAAAAGTTAGCCTATTGAAAAGTGAAGAAGTAAAGTAAGAAAAGAAGATAGAATTTCAGTTTTAAGGAGTATGCTTTGAGAAGTAATAAGTATTTAGAAAAGTGAAGAAGTAAAGTAAGAAAAGAATATCTAATGATAAGTATTCGTAGCAAGCACTAAAATATAAATTAGAATATCCAAAATGTTAGTAATAATATAACTAACACGAATCTGTATTCGTTTTGTCAAGATATGCTTGTAGATAAAAGTTAGCCTATTGAAAAGTGAAGAAGTAAAGTAAGAAAAGAAGATAGAATTTCAGTTTTAAGGAGTATGCTTTGAGAAGTAATAAGTATTTAGAAAAGTGAAGAAGTAAAGTAAGAAAAGAATATCTAATGATAAGTATTCGTAGCAAGCACTAAAATATAAATTAGAATATCCAAAATGTTAGTAATAATATAACTAACACGAATCTGTATTCGTTTTGTCAAGATATGCTTGTAGATAAAAGTTAGCCTATTGAAAAGTGAAGAAGTAAAGTAAGAAAAGAAGATAGAATTTCAGTTTTAAGGAGTATGCTTTGAGAAGTAATAAGTATTTAGAAAAGTGAAGAAGTAAAGTAAGAAAAGAATATCTAATGATAAGTATTCGTAGCAAGCACTAAAATATAAATTAGAATATCCAAAATGTTAGTAATAATATAACTAACACGAATCTGTATTCGTTTTGTCAAGATATGCTTGTAGATAAAAGTTAGCCTATTGAAAAGTGAAGAAGTAAAGTAAGAAAAGAAGATAGAATTTCAGTTTTAAGGAGTATGCTTTGAGAAGTAATAAGTATTTAGAAAAGTGAAGAAGTAAAGTAAGAAAAGAATATCTAATGATAAGTATTCGTAGCAAGCACTAAAATATAAATTAGAATATCCAAAATGTTAGTAATAATATAACTAACACGAATCTGTATTCGTTTTGTCAAGATATGCTTGTAGATAAAAGTTAGCCTATTGAAAAGTGAAGAAGTAAAGTAAGAAAAGAAGATAGAATTTCAGTTTTAAGGAGTATGCTTTGAGAAGTAATAAGTATTTAGAAAAGTGAAGAAGTAAAGTAAGAAAAGAATATCTAATGATAAGTATTCGTAGCAAGCACTAAAATATAAATTAGAATATCCAAAATGTTAGTAATAATATAACTAACACGAATCTGTATTCGTTTTGTCAAGATATGCTTGTAGATAAAAGTTAGCCTATTGAAAAGTGAAGAAGTAAAGTAAGAAAAGAAGATAGAATTTCAGTTTTAAGGAGTATGCTTTGAGAAGTAATAAGTATTTAGAAAAGTGAAGAAGTAAAGTAAGAAAAGAATATCTAATGATAAGTATTCGTAGCAAGCACTAAAATATAAATTAGAATATCCAAAATGTTAGTAATAATATAACTAACACGAATCTGTATTCGTTTTGTCAAGATATGCTTGTAGATAAAAGTTAGCCTATTGAAAAGTGAAGAAGTAAAGTAAGAAAAGAAGATAGAATTTCAGTTTTAAGGAGTATGCTTTGAGAAGTAATAAGTATTTAGAAAAGTGAAGAAGTAAAGTAAGAAAAGAATATCTAATGATAAGTATTCGTAGCAAGCACTAAAATATAAATTAGAATATCCAAAATGTTAGTAATAATATAACTAACACGAATCTGTATTCGTTTTGTCAAGATATGCTTGTAGATAAAAGTTAGCCTATTGAAAAGTGAAGAAGTAAAGTAAGAAAAGAAGATAGAATTTCAGTTTTAAGGAGTATGCTTTGAGAAGTAATAAGTATTTAGAAAAGTGAAGAAGTAAAGTAAGAAAAGAATATCTAATGATAAGTATTCGTAGCAAGCACTAAAATATAAATTAGAATATCCAAAATGTTAGTAATAATATAACTAACACGAATCTGTATTCGTTTTGTCAAGATATGCTTGTAGATAAAAGTTAGCCTATTGAAAAGTGAAGAAGTAAAGTAAGAAAAGAAGATAGAATTTCAGTTTTAAGTAGTATGCTTTGAGAAGTATTAAGTATTTAGAAAAGTGAAGAAGTAAAGTAAGAAAAGAATATCTAATGATAAGTATTCGTAGCAAGCACTAAAATATAAGTTAGAATATCCAAAATGTTAGTAATAATGTCACAATTACGAATCTGTATTCGTTTTGTCAAGATATGCTTGTAGATAAAAGTTAGCCTATTGAAAAGTGAAGAAGTAAAGTAAGAAAAGAAGATAGAATTTCAGTTTTAAGGAGTATGCTTTGAGAAGTAATAAGTATTTAGAAAAGTGAAGAAGTAAAGTAAGAAAAGAATATCTAATGATAAGTATTCGTAGCAAGCACTAAAATATAAATTAGAATATCCAAAATGTTAGTAATAATATAACTAACACGAATCTGTATTCGTTTTGTCAAGATATGCTTGTAGATAAAAGTTAGCCTATTGAAAAGTGAAGAAGTAAAGTAAGAAAAGAAGATAGAATTTCAGTTTTAAGGAGTATGCTTTGAGAAGTAATAAGTATTTAGAAAAGTGAAGAAGTAAAGTAAGAAAAGAATATCTAATGATAAGTATTCGTAGCAAGCACTAAAATATAAATTAGAATATCCAAAATGTTAGTAATAATATAACTAACACGAATCTGTATTCGTTTTGTCAAGATATGCTTGTAGATAAAAGTTAGCCTATTGAAAAGTGAAGAAGTAAAGTAAGAAAAGAAGATAGAATTTCAGTTTTAAGGAGTATGCTTTGAGAAGTAATAAGTATTTAGAAAAGTGAAGAAGTAAAGTAAGAAAAGAATATCTAATGATAAGTATTCGTAGCAAGCACTAAAATATAAATTAGAATATCCAAAATGTTAGTAATAATATAACTAACACGAATCTGTATTCGTTTTGTCAAGATATGCTTGTAGATAAAAGTTAGCCTATTGAAAAGTGAAGAAGTAAAGTAAGAAAAGAAGATAGAATTTCAGTTTTAAGTAGTATGCTTTGAGAAGTATTAAGTATTTAGAAAAGTGAAGAAGTAAAGTAAGAAAAGAAGATAGAATTTCAGTTTTAAGTAGTATGCTTTGAGAAGTAATAAGTATTTAGAAAAGTGAAGAAGTAAAGTAAGAAAAGAATATCTAATGATAAGTATTCGTAGCAAGCACTAAAATATAAATTAGAATATCCAAAATGTTAGTAATAATGTCACAATTACGAATCTGTATTCGTTTTGTCAAGATATGCTTGTAGATAAAAGTTAGCCTATTGAAAAGTGAAGAAGTAAAGTAAGAAAAGAAGATAGAATTTCAGTTTTAAGTAGTATGCTTTGAGAAGTATTAAGTATTTAGAAAAGTGAAGAAGTAAAGTAAGAAAAGAATATCTAATGATAAGTATTCGTAGCAAGCACTAAAATATAAGTTAGAATATCCAAAATGTTAGTAATAATGTCACAATTACGAATCTGTATTCGTTTTGTCAAGATATGCTTGTAGATAAAAGTTAGCCTATTGAAAAGTGAAGAAGTAAAGTAAGAAAAGAAGATAGAATTTCAGTTTTAAGGAGTATGCTTTGAGAAGTAATAAGTATTTAGAAAAGTGAAGAAGTAAAGTAAGAAAAGAATATCTAATGATAAGTATTCGTAGCAAGCACTAAAATATAAATTAGAATATCCAAAATGTTAGTAATAATATAACTAACACGAATCTGTATTCGTTTTGTCAAGATATGCTTGTAGATAAAAGTTAGCCTATTGAAAAGTGAAGAAGTAAAGTAAGAAAAGAAGATAGAATTTCAGTTTTAAGGAGTATGCTTTGAGAAGTAATAAGTATTTAGAAAAGTGAAGAAGTAAAGTAAGAAAAGAATATCTAATGATAAGTATTCGTAGCAAGCACTAAAATATAAATTAGAATATCCAAAATGTTAGTAATAATATAACTAACACGAATCTGTATTCGTTTTGTCAAGATATGCTTGTAGATAAAAGTTAGCCTATTGAAAAGTGAAGAAGTAAAGTAAGAAAAGAAGATAGAATTTCAGTTTTAAGTAGTATGCTTTGAGAAGTATTAAGTATTTAGAAAAGTGAAGAAGTAAAGTAAGAAAAGAAGATAGAATTTCAGTTTTAAGTAGTATGCTTTGAGAAGTAATAAGTATTTAGAAAAGTGAAGAAGTAAAGTAAGAAAAGAATATCTAATGATAAGTATTCGTAGCAAGCACTAAAATATAAATTAGAATATCCAAAATGTTAGTAATCAATGTCACAATTACGAATCTGTATTCGTTTTGTCAAGATATGCTTGTAGATAAAAGTTAGCCTATTGAAAAGTGAAGAAGTAAAGTAAGAAAAGAAGATAGAATTTCAGTTTTAAGTAGTATGCTTTGAGAAGTATTAAGTATTTAGAAAAGTGAAGAAGTAAAGTAAGAAAAGAATATCTAATGATAAGTATTCGTAGCAAGCACTAAAATATAAGTTAGAATATCCAAAATGTTAGTAATAATGTCACAATTACGAATCTGTATTCGTTTTGTCAAGATATGCTTGTAGATAAAAGTTAGCCTATTGAAAAGTGAAGAAGTAAAGTAAGAAAAGAAGATAGAATTTCAGTTTTAAGGAGTATGCTTTGAGAAGTAATAAGTATTTAGAAAAGTGAAGAAGTAAAGTAAGAAAAGAATATCTAATGATAAGTATTCGTAGCAAGCACTAAAATATAAATTAGAATATCCAAAATGTTAGTAATAATATAACTAACACGAATCTGTATTCGTTTTGTCAAGATATGCTTGTAGATAAAAGTTAGCCTATTGAAAAGTGAAGAAGTAAAGTAAGAAAAGAAGATAGAATTTCAGTTTTAAGGAGTATGCTTTGAGAAGTAATAAGTATTTAGAAAAGTGAAGAAGTAAAGTAAGAAAAGAATATCTAATGATAAGTATTCGTAGCAAGCACTAAAATATAAATTAGAATATCCAAAATGTTAGTAATAATATAACTAACACGAATCTGTATTCGTTTTGTCAAGATATGCTTGTAGATAAAAGTTAGCCTATTGAAAAGTGAAGAAGTAAAGTAAGAAAAGAAGATAGAATTTCAGTTTTAAGGAGTATGCTTTGAGAAGTAATAAGTATTTAGAAAAGTGAAGAAGTAAAGTAAGAAAAGAATATCTAATGATAAGTATTCGTAGCAAGCACTAAAATATAAATTAGAATATCCAAAATGTTAGTAATAATATAACTAACACGAATCTGTATTCGTTTTGTCAAGATATGCTTGTAGATAAAAGTTAGCCTATTGAAAAGTGAAGAAGTAAAGTAAGAAAAGAAGATAGAATTTCAGTTTTAAGTAGTATGCTTTGAGAAGTATTAAGTATTTAGAAAAGTGAAGAAGTAAAGTAAGAAAAGAATATCTAATGATAAGTATTCGTAGCAAGCACTAAAATATAAGTTAGAATATCCAAAATGTTAGTAATAATGTCACAATTACGAATCTGTATTCGGTTTGTCAAGATATGCTTGTAGATGAAAGTTAGCCTATGAAAATTGAAGAAGTAAAGTAAGAAAAGAAGATAGAATTTCAGTTTTAAGGAGTATGCTTTGAGAAGTAATAAGTATTTAGAAAAGTGAAGAAGTAAAGTAAGAAAAGAATATCTAATGATAAGTATTCGTAGCAAGCACTAAAATATAAATTAGAATATCCAAAATGTTAGTAATAATATAACTAACACGAATCTGTATTCGTTTTGTCAAGATATGCTTGTAGATAAAAGTTAGCCTATTGAAAAGTGAAGAAGTAAAGTAAGAAAAGAAGATAGAATTTCAGTTTTAAGGAGTATGCTTTGAGAAGTAATAAGTATTTAGAAAAGTGAAGAAGTAAAGTAAGAAAAGAATATCTAATGATAAGTATTCGTAGCAAGCACTAAAATATAAATTAGAATATCCAAAATGTTAGTAATAATATAACTAACACGAATCTGTATTCGTTTTGTCAAGATATGCTTGTAGATAAAAGTTAGCCTATTGAAAAGTGAAGAAGTAAAGTAAGAAAAGAAGATAGAATTTCAGTTTTAAGGAGTATGCTTTGAGAAGTAATAAGTATTTAGAAAAGTGAAGAAGTAAAGTAAGAAAAGAATATCTAATGATAAGTATTCGTAGCAAGCACTAAAATATAAATTAGAATATCCAAAATGTTAGTAATAATATAACTAACACGAATCTGTATTCGTTTTGTCAAGATATGCTTGTAGATAAAAGTTAGCCTATTGAAAAGTGAAGAAGTAAAGTAAGAAAAGAAGATAGAATTTCAGTTTTAAGTAGTATGCTTTGAGAAGTATTAAGTATTTAGAAAAGTGAAGAAGTAAAGTAAGAAAAGAATATCTAATGATAAGTATTCGTAGCAAGCACTAAAATATAAGTTAGAATATCCAAAATGTTAGTAATAATGTCACAATTACGAATCTGTATTCGGTTTGTCAAGATATGCTTGTAGATGAAAGTTAGCCTATGAAAATTGAAGAAGTAAAGTAAGAAAAGAAGATAGAATTTCAGTTTTAAGGAGTATGCTTTGAGAAGTAATAAGTATTTAGAAAAGTGAAGAAGTAAAGTAAGAAAAGAATATCTAATGATAAGTATTCGTAGCAAGCACTAAAATATAAATTAGAATATCCAAAATGTTAGTAATAATATAACTAACACGAATCTGTATTCGTTTTGTCAAGATATGCTTGTAGATAAAAGTTAGCCTATTGAAAAGTGAAGAAGTAAAGTAAGAAAAGAAGATAGAATTTCAGTTTTAAGGAGTATGCTTTGAGAAGTAATAAGTATTTAGAAAAGTGAAGAAGTAAAGTAAGAAAAGAATATCTAATGATAAGTATTCGTAGCAAGCACTAAAATATAAATTAGAATATCCAAAATGTTAGTAATAATATAACTAACACGAATCTGTATTCGTTTTGTCAAGATATGCTTGTAGATAAAAGTTAGCCTATTGAAAAGTGAAGAAGTAAAGTAAGAAAAGAAGATAGAATTTCAGTTTTAAGGAGTATGCTTTGAGAAGTAATAAGTATTTAGAAAAGTGAAGAAGTAAAGTAAGAAAAGAATATCTAATGATAAGTATTCGTAGCAAGCACTAAAATATAAATTAGAATATCCAAAATGTTAGTAATAATATAACTAACACGAATCTGTATTCGTTTTGTCAAGATATGCTTGTAGATAAAAGTTAGCCTATTGAAAAGTGAAGAAGTAAAGTAAGAAAAGAAGATAGAATTTCAGTTTTAAGGAGTATGCTTTGAGAAGTAATAAGTATTTAGAAAAGTGAAGAAGTAAAGTAAGAAAAGAATATCTAATGATAAGTATTCGTAGCAAGCACTAAAATATAAATTAGAATATCCAAAATGTTAGTAATAATATAACTAACACGAATCTGTATTCGTTTTGTCAAGATATGCTTGTAGATAAAAGTTAGCCTATTGAAAAGTGAAGAAGTAAAGTAAGAAAAGAAGATAGAATTTCAGTTTTAAGTAGTATGCTTTGAGAAGTATTAAGTATTTAGAAAAGTGAAGAAGTAAAGTAAGAAAAGAATATCTAATGATAAGTATTCGTAGCAAGCACTAAAATATAAGTTAGAATATCCAAAATGTTAGTAATAATGTCACAATTACGAATCTGTATTCGGTTTGTCAAGATATGCTTGTAGATGAAAGTTAGCCTATGAAAATTGAAGAAGTAAAGTAAGAAAAGAAGATAGAATTTCAGTTTTAAGGAGTATGCTTTGAGAAGTAATAAGTATTTAGAAAAGTGAAGAAGTAAAGTAAGAAAAGAATATCTAATGATAAGTATTCGTAGCAAGCACTAAAATATAAATTAGAATATCCAAAATGTTAGTAATAATATAACTAACACGAATCTGTATTCGTTTTGTCAAGATATGCTTGTAGATAAAAGTTAGCCTATTGAAAAGTGAAGAAGTAAAGTAAGAAAAGAAGATAGAATTTCAGTTTTAAGGAGTATGCTTTGAGAAGTAATAAGTATTTAGAAAAGTGAAGAAGTAAAGTAAGAAAAGAATATCTAATGATAAGTATTCGTAGCAAGCACTAAAATATAAATTAGAATATCCAAAATGTTAGTAATAATATAACTAACACGAATCTGTATTCGTTTTGTCAAGATATGCTTGTAGATAAAAGTTAGCCTATTGAAAAGTGAAGAAGTAAAGTAAGAAAAGAAGATAGAATTTCAGTTTTAAGGAGTATGCTTTGAGAAGTAATAAGTATTTAGAAAAGTGAAGAAGTAAAGTAAGAAAAGAATATCTAATGATAAGTATTCGTAGCAAGCACTAAAATATAAATTAGAATATCCAAAATGTTAGTAATAATATAACTAACACGAATCTGTATTCGTTTTGTCAAGATATGCTTGTAGATAAAAGTTAGCCTATTGAAAAGTGAAGAAGTAAAGTAAGAAAAGAAGATAGAATTTCAGTTTTAAGGAGTATGCTTTGAGAAGTAATAAGTATTTAGAAAAGTGAAGAAGTAAAGTAAGAAAAGAATATCTAATGATAAGTATTCGTAGCAAGCACTAAAATATAAATTAGAATATCCAAAATGTTAGTAATAATATAACTAACACGAATCTGTATTCGTTTTGTCAAGATATGCTTGTAGATAAAAGTTAGCCTATTGAAAAGTGAAGAAGTAAAGTAAGAAAAGAAGATAGAATTTCAGTTTTAAGGAGTATGCTTTGAGAAGTAATAAGTATTTAGAAAAGTGAAGAAGTAAAGTAAGAAAAGAATATCTAATGATAAGTATTCGTAGCAAGCACTAAAATATAAATTAGAATATCCAAAATGTTAGTAATAATATAACTAACACGAATCTGTATTCGTTTTGTCAAGATATGCTTGTAGATAAAAGTTAGCCTATTGAAAAGTGAAGAAGTAAAGTAAGAAAAGAAGATAGAATTTCAGTTTTAAGTAGTATGCTTTGAGAAGTATTAAGTATTTAGAAAAGTGAAGAAGTAAAGTAAGAAAAGAATATCTAATGATAAGTATTCGTAGCAAGCACTAAAATATAAGTTAGAATATCCAAAATGTTAGTAATAATGTCACAATTACGAATCTGTATTCGGTTTGTCAAGATATGCTTGTAGATGAAAGTTAGCCTATGAAAATTGAAGAAGTAAAGTAAGAAAAGAAGATAGAATTTCAGTTTTAAGGAGTATGCTTTGAGAAGTAATAAGTATTTAGAAAAGTGAAGAAGTAAAGTAAGAAAAGAATATCTAATGATAAGTATTCGTAGCAAGCACTAAAATATAAATTAGAATATCCAAAATGTTAGTAATAATATAACTAACACGAATCTGTATTCGTTTTGTCAAGATATGCTTGTAGATAAAAGTTAGCCTATTGAAAATTGAAGAAGTAAAGTAAGAAAAGAAGATAGAATTTCAGTTTTAAGGAGTATGCTTTGAGAAGTAATAAGTATTTAGAAAAGTGAAGAAGTAAAGTAAGAAAAGAATATCTAATGATAAGTATTCGTAGCAAGCACTAAAATATAAATTAGAATATCCAAAATGTTAGTAATAATATAACTAACACGAATCTGTATTCGTTTTGTCAAGATATGCTTGTAGATAAAAGTTAGCCTATTGAAAAGTGAAGAAGTAAAGTAAGAAAAGAAGATAGAATTTCAGTTTTAAGGAGTATGCTTTGAGAAGTAATAAGTATTTAGAAAAGTGAAGAAGTAAAGTAAGAAAAGAATATCTAATGATAAGTATTCGTAGCAAGCACTAAAATATAAATTAGAATATCCAAAATGTTAGTAATAATATAACTAACACGAATCTGTATTCGTTTTGTCAAGATATGCTTGTAGATAAAAGTTAGCCTATTGAAAATTGAAGAAGTAAAGTAAGAAAAGAAGATAGAATTTCAGTTTTAAGGAGTATGCTTTGAGAAGTAATAAGTATTTAGAAAAGTGAAGAAGTAAAGTAAGAAAAGAATATCTAATGATAAGTATTCGTAGCAAGCACTAAAATATAAATTAGAATATCCAAAATGTTAGTAATAATATAACTAACACGAATCTGTATTCGTTTTGTCAAGATATGCTTGTAGATAAAAGTTAGCCTATTGAAAAGTGAAGAAGTAAAGTAAGAAAAGAAGATAGAATTTCAGTTTTAAGGAGTATGCTTTGAGAAGTAATAAGTATTTAGAAAAGTGAAGAAGTAAAGTAAGAAAAGAATATCTAATGATAAGTATTCGTAGCAAGCACTAAAATATAAATTAGAATATCCAAAATGTTAGTAATAATATAACTAACACGAATCTGTATTCGTTTTGTCAAGATATGCTTGTAGATAAAAGTTAGCCTATTGAAAAGTGAAGAAGTAAAGTAAGAAAAGAAGATAGAATTTCAGTTTTAAGGAGTATGCTTTGAGAAGTAATAAGTATTTAGAAAAGTGAAGAAGTAAAGTAAGAAAAGAATATCTAATGATAAGTATTCGTAGCAAGCACTAAAATATAAATTAGAATATCCAAAATGTTAGTAATAATATAACTAACACGAATCTGTATTCGTTTTGTCAAGATATGCTTGTAGATAAAAGTTAGCCTATTGAAAAGTGAAGAAGTAAAGTAAGAAAAGAAGATAGAATTTCAGTTTTAAGTAGTATGCTTTGAGAAGTATTAAGTATTTAGAAAAGTGAAGAAGTAAAGTAAGAAAAGAATATCTAATGATAAGTATTCGTAGCAAGCACTAAAATATAAGTTAGAATATCCAAAATGTTAGTAATAATGTCACAATTACGAATCTGTATTCGGTTTGTCAAGATATGCTTGTAGATGAAAGTTAGCCTATGAAAATTGAAGAAGTAAAGTAAGAAAAGAAGATAGAATTTCAGTTTTAAGGAGTATGCTTTGAGAAGTAATAAGTATTTAGAAAAGTGAAGAAGTAAAGTAAGAAAAGAATATCTAATGATAAGTATTCGTAGCAAGCACTAAAATATAAATTAGAATATCCAAAATGTTAGTAATAATATAACTAACACGAATCTGTATTCGTTTTGTCAAGATATGCTTGTAGATAAAAGTTAGCCTATTGAAAATTGAAGAAGTAAAGTAAGAAAAGAAGATAGAATTTCAGTTTTAAGGAGTATGCTTTGAGAAGTAATAAGTATTTAGAAAAGTGAAGAAGTAAAGTAAGAAAAGAATATCTAATGATAAGTATTCGTAGCAAGCACTAAAATATAAATTAGAATATCCAAAATGTTAGTAATAATATAACTAACACGAATCTGTATTCGTTTTGTCAAGATATGCTTGTAGATAAAAGTTAGCCTATTGAAAATTGAAGAAGTAAAGTAAGAAAAGAAGATAGAATTTCAGTTTTAAGGAGTATGCTTTGAGAAGTAATAAGTATTTAGAAAAGTGAAGAAGTAAAGTAAGAAAAGAATATCTAATGATAAGTATTCGTAGCAAGCACTAAAATATAAATTAGAATATCCAAAATGTTAGTAATAATATAACTAACACGAATCTGTATTCGTTTTGTCAAGATATGCTTGTAGATAAAAGTTAGCCTATTGAAAAGTGAAGAAGTAAAGTAAGAAAAGAAGATAGAATTTCAGTTTTAAGGAGTATGCTTTGAGAAGTAATAAGTATTTAGAAAAGTGAAGAAGTAAAGTAAGAAAAGAATATCTAATGATAAGTATTCGTAGCAAGCACTAAAATATAAATTAGAATATCCAAAATGTTAGTAATAATGTCACAATTACGAATCTGTATTCGGTTTGTCAAGATATGCTTGTAGATGAAAGTTAGCCTATGAAAATTGAAGAAGTAAAGTAAGAAAAGAAGATAGAATTTCAGTTTTAAGGAGTATGCTTTGAGAAGTAATAAGTATTTAGAAAAGTGAAGAAGTAAAGTAAGAAAAGAATATCTAATGATAAGTATTCGTAGCAAGCACTAAAATATAAATTAGAATATCCAAAATGTTAGTAATAATATAACTAACACGAATCTGTATTCGTTTTGTCAAGATATGCTTGTAGATAAAAGTTAGCCTATTGAAAAGTGAAGAAGTAAAGTAAGAAAAGAAGATAGAATTTCAGTTTTAAGGAGTATGCTTTGAGAAGTAATAAGTATTTAGAAAAGTGAAGAAGTAAAGTAAGAAAAGAATATCTAATGATAAGTATTCGTAGCAAGCACTAAAATATAAATTAGAATATCCAAAATGTTAGTAATAATATAACTAACACGAATCTGTATTCGTTTTGTCAAGATATGCTTGTAGATAAAAGTTAGCCTATTGAAAAGTGAAGAAGTAAAGTAAGAAAAGAAGATAGAATTTCAGTTTTAAGGAGTATGCTTTGAGAAGTAATAAGTATTTAGAAAAGTGAAGAAGTAAAGTAAGAAAAGAATATCTAATGATAAGTATTCGTAGCAAGCACTAAAATATAAATTAGAATATCCAAAATGTTAGTAATAATGTCACAATTACGAATCTGTATTCGGTTTGTCAAGATATGCTTGTAGATGAAAGTTAGCCTATGAAAATTGAAGAAGTAAAGTAAGAAAAGAAGATAGAATTTCAGTTTTAAGGAGTATGCTTTGAGAAGTAATAAGTATTTAGAAAAGTGAAGAAGTAAAGTAAGAAAAGAATATCTAATGATAAGTATTCGTAGCAAGCACTAAAATATAAATTAGAATATCCAAAATGTTAGTAATAATATAACTAACACGAATCTGTATTCGTTTTGTCAAGATATGCTTGTAGATAAAAGTTAGCCTATTGAAAATTGAAGAAGTAAAGTAAGAAAAGAAGATAGAATTTCAGTTTTAAGGAGTATGCTTTGAGAAGTAATAAGTATTTAGAAAAGTGAAGAAGTAAAGTAAGAAAAGAATATCTAATGATAAGTATTCGTAGCAAGCACTAAAATATAAATTAGAATATCCAAAATGTTAGTAATAATATAACTAACACGAATCTGTATTCGTTTTGTCAAGATATGCTTGTAGATAAAAGTTAGCCTATTGAAAAGTGAAGAAGTAAAGTAAGAAAAGAAGATAGAATTTCAGTTTTAAGTAGTATGCTTTGAGAAGTATTAAGTATTTAGAAAAGTGAAGAAGTAAAGTAAGAAAAGAATATCTAATGATAAGTATTCGTAGCAAGCACTAAAATATAAATTAGAATATCCAAAATGTTAGTAATAATGTCACAATTACGAATCTGTATTCGGTTTGTCAAGATATGCTTGTAGATGAAAGTTAGCCTATGAAAATTGAAGAAGTAAAGTAAGAAAAGAAGATAGAATTTCAGTTTTAAGGAGTATGCTTTGAGAAGTAATAAGTATTTAGAAAAGTGAAGAAGTAAAGTAAGAAAAGAATATCTAATGATAAGTATTCGTAGCAAGCACTAAAATATAAATTAGAATATCCAAAATGTTAGTAATAATATAACTAACACGAATCTGTATTCGTTTTGTCAAGATATGCTTGTAGATAAAAGTTAGCCTATTGAAAATTGAAGAAGTAAAGTAAGAAAAGAAGATAGAATTTCAGTTTTAAGGAGTATGCTTTGAGAAGTAATAAGTATTTAGAAAAGTGAAGAAGTAAAGTAAGAAAAGAATATCTAATGATAAGTATTCGTAGCAAGCACTAAAATATAAATTAGAATATCCAAAATGTTAGTAATAATATAACTAACACGAATCTGTATTCGTTTTGTCAAGATATGCTTGTAGATAAAAGTTAGCCTATTGAAAAGTGAAGAAGTAAAGTAAGAAAAGAAGATAGAATTTCAGTTTTAAGTAGTATGCTTTGAGAAGTATTAAGTATTTAGAAAAGTGAAGAAGTAAAGTAAGAAAAGAATATCTAATGATAAGTATTCGTAGCAAGCACTAAAATATAAGTTAGAATATCCAAAATGTTAGTAATAATGTCACAATTACGAATCTGTATTCGGTTTGTCAAGATATGCTTGTAGATGAAAGTTAGCCTATGAAAATTGAAGAAGTAAAGTAAGAAAAGAAGATAGAATTTCAGTTTTAAGGAGTATGCTTTGAGAAGTAATAAGTATTTAGAAAAGTGAAGAAGTAAAGTAAGAAAAGAATATCTAATGATAAGTATTCGTAGCAAGCACTAAAATATAAATTAGAATATCCAAAATGTTAGTAATAATATAACTAACACGAATCTGTATTCGTTTTGTCAAGATATGCTTGTAGATAAAAGTTAGCCTATTGAAAATTGAAGAAGTAAAGTAAGAAAAGAAGATAGAATTTCAGTTTTAAGGAGTATGCTTTGAGAAGTAATAAGTATTTAGAAAAGTGAAGAAGTAAAGTAAGAAAAGAATATCTAATGATAAGTATTCGTAGCAAGCACTAAAATATAAATTAGAATATCCAAAATGTTAGTAATAATATAACTAACACGAATCTGTATTCGTTTTGTCAAGATATGCTTGTAGATAAAAGTTAGCCTATTGAAAAGTGAAGAAGTAAAGTAAGAAAAGAAGATAGAATTTCAGTTTTAAGGAGTATGCTTTGAGAAGTAATAAGTATTTAGAAAAGTGAAGAAGTAAAGTAAGAAAAGAATATCTAATGATAAGTATTCGTAGCAAGCACTAAAATATAAATTAGAATATCCAAAATGTTAGTAATAATATAACTAACACGAATCTGTATTCGTTTTGTCAAGATATGCTTGTAGATAAAAGTTAGCCTATTGAAAAGTGAAGAAGTAAAGTAAGAAAAGAAGATAGAATTTCAGTTTTAAGGAGTATGCTTTGAGAAGTAATAAGTATTTAGAAAAGTGAAGAAGTAAAGTAAGAAAAGAATATCTAATGATAAGTATTCGTAGCAAGCACTAAAATATAAATTAGAATATCCAAAATGTTAGTAATAATATAACTAACACGAATCTGTATTCGTTTTGTCAAGATATGCTTGTAGATAAAAGTTAGCCTATTGAAAAGTGAAGAAGTAAAGTAAGAAAAGAAGATAGAATTTCAGTTTTAAGTAGTATGCTTTGAGAAGTATTAAGTATTTAGAAAAGTGAAGAAGTAAAGTAAGAAAAGAATATCTAATGATAAGTATTCGTAGCAAGCACTAAAATATAAGTTAGAATATCCAAAATGTTAGTAATAATGTCACAATTACGAATCTGTATTCGGTTTGTCAAGATATGCTTGTAGATGAAAGTTAGCCTATGAAAATTGAAGAAGTAAAGTAAGAAAAGAAGATAGAATTTCAGTTTTAAGGAGTATGCTTTGAGAAGTAATAAGTATTTAGAAAAGTGAAGAAGTAAAGTAAGAAAAGAATATCTAATGATAAGTATTCGTAGCAAGCACTAAAATATAAGTTAGAATATCCAAAATGTTAGTAATAATATAACTAACACGAATCTGTATTCGTTTTGTCAAGATATGCTTGTAGATAAAAGTTAGCCTATTGAAAAGTGAAGAAGTAAAGTAAGAAAAGAAGATAGAATTTCAGTTTTAAGGAGTATGCTTTGAGAAGTAATAAGTATTTAGAAAAGTGAAGAAGTAAAGTAAGAAAAGAATATCTAATGATAAGTATTCGTAGCAAGCACTAAAATATAAATTAGAATATCCAAAATGTTAGTAATAATATAACTAACACGAATCTGTATTCGTTTTGTCAAGATATGCTTGTAGATAAAAGTTAGCCTATTGAAAAGTGAAGAAGTAAAGTAAGAAAAGAAGATAGAATTTCAGTTTTAAGGAGTATGCTTTGAGAAGTAATAAGTATTTAGAAAAGTGAAGAAGTAAAGTAAGAAAAGAATATCTAATGATAAGTATTCGTAGCAAGCACTAAAATATAAATTAGAATATCCAAAATGTTAGTAATAATATAACTAACACGAATCTGTATTCGTTTTGTCAAGATATGCTTGTAGATAAAAGTTAGCCTATTGAAAAGTGAAGAAGTAAAGTAAGAAAAGAAGATAGAATTTCAGTTTTAAGGAGTATGCTTTGAGAAGTAATAAGTATTTAGAAAAGTGAAGAAGTAAAGTAAGAAAAGAATATCTAATGATAAGTATTCGTAGCAAGCACTAAAATATAAATTAGAATATCCAAAATGTTAGTAATAATATAACTAACACGAATCTGTATTCGTTTTGTCAAGATATGCTTGTAGATAAAAGTTAGCCTATTGAAAAGTGAAGAAGTAAAGTAAGAAAAGAAGATAGAATTTCAGTTTTAAGTAGTATGCTTTGAGAAGTAATAAGTATTTAGAAAAGTGAAGAAGTAAAGTAAGAAAAGAATATCTAATGATAAGTATTCGTAGCAAGCACTAAAATATAAGTTAGAATATCCAAAATGTTAGTAATAATGTCACAATTACGAATCTGTATTCGGTTTGTCAAGATATGCTTGTAGATGAAAGTTAGCCTATGAAAATTGAAGAAGTAAAGTAAGAAAAGAAGATAGAATTTCAGTTTTAAGGAGTATGCTTTGAGAAGTAATAAGTATTTAGAAAAGTGAAGAAGTAAAGTAAGAAAAGAATATCTAATGATAAGTATTCGTAGCAAGCACTAAAATATAAATTAGAATATCCAAAATGTTAGTAATAATATAACTAACACGAATCTGTATTCGTTTTGTCAAGATATGCTTGTAGATAAAAGTTAGCCTATTGAAAAGTGAAGAAGTAAAGTAAGAAAAGAAGATAGAATTTCAGTTTTAAGTAGTATGCTTTGTAGAAGTAATAAGTATTTAGAAAAGTGAAGAAGTAAAGTAAGAAAAGAATATCTAATGATAAGTATTCGTAGCAAGCACTAAAATATAAATTAGAATATCCAAAATGTTAGTTATAATACTAACATTTTGGATATTCTAATTTATATTTTAGTGCTTGCTACGAATACTTATCATTAGATATTCTTTTCTTACTTTACTTCTTCACTTTTCTAAATACTTATTACTTCTCAAAGCATACTCCTTAAAACTGAAATTCTATCTTCTTTTCTTACTTTACTTCTTCACTTTTCAATAGGCTAACTTTTATCTACAAGCATATCTTGACAAAACGAATACAGATTCGTGTTAGTTATATTATTACTAACATTTTGGATATTCTAATTTATATTTTAGTGCTTGCTACGAATACTTATCATTAGATATTCTTTTCTTACTTTACTTCTTCACTTTTCTAAATACTTATTACTTCTCAAAGCATACTCCTTAAAACTGAAATTCTATCTTCTTTTCTTACTTTACTTCTTCACTTTTCAATAGGCTAACTTTTATCTACAAGCATATCTTGACAAAACGAATACAGATTCGTGTTAGTTATATTATTACTAACATTTTGGATATTCTAATTTATATTTTAGTGCTTGCTACGAATACTTATCATTAGATATTCTTTTCTTACTTTACTTCTTCACTTTTCTAAATACTTATTACTTCTCAAAGCATACTCCTTAAAACTGAAATTCTATCTTCTTTTCTTACTTTACTTCTTCACTTTTCAATAGGCTAACTTTTATCTACAAGCATATCTTGACAAAACGAATACAGATTCGTGTTAGTTATATTATTACTAACATTTTGGATATTCTAATTTATATTTTAGTGCTTGCTACGAATACTTATCATTAGATATTCTTTTCTTACTTTACTTCTTCACTTTTCTAAATACTTATTACTTCTCAAAGCATACTCCTTAAAACTGAAATTCTATCTTCTTTTCTTACTTTACTTCTTCACTTTTCAATAGGCTAACTTTTATCTACAAGCATATCTTGACAAAAACGAATACAGATTCGTGTTAGTTATATTATTACTAACATTTTGGATATTCTAATTTATATTTTAGTGCTTGCTACGAATACTTATCATTAGATATTCTTTTCTTACTTTACTTCTTCACTTTTCTAAATACTTATTACTTCTCAAAGCATACTCCTTAAAACTGAAATTCTATCTTCTTTTCTTACTTTACTTCTTCACTTTTCAATAGGCTAACTTTTATCTACAAGCATATCTTGACAAAACGAATACAGATTCGTGTTAGTTATATTATTACTAACATTTTGGATATTCTAATTTATATTTTAGTGCTTGCTACGAATACTTATCATTAGATATTCTTTTCTTACTTTACTTCTTCACTTTTTCTAAATACTTATTACTTCTCAAAGCATACTCCTTAAAACTGAAATTCTATCTTCTTTTCTTACTTTACTTCTTCACTTTTCAATAGGCTAACTTTTTATCTACAAGCATATCTTGGACAAAACGAATACAGATTCGTGTTAGTTATATTATTACTAACATTTTTGGATATTCTAATTTATATTTTAGTGCTTGCTACGAATACTTATCATTAGATATTCTTTTCTTACTTTACTTCTTCACTTTTCTAAATACTTATTACTTCTCAAAGCATACTCCTTAAAAACTGAAATTCTATCTTCTTTTCTTACTTTACTTCTTCACTTTTCAATAGGCTAACTTTTATCTACAAGCATATCTTGACAAAACGAATACAGATTCGTGTTAGTTATATTATTACTAACATTTTGGATATTCTAATTTATATTTTAGTGCTTGCTACGAATACTTATCATTAGATATTCTTTTCTTACTTTACTTCTTCACTTTTCTAAATACTTATTACTTCTCAAAGCATACTCCTTAAAACTGAAATTCTATCTTCTTTTCTTACTTTACTTCTTCACTTTTCAATAGGCTAACTTTTATCTACAAGCATATCTTGACAAAACGAATACAGATTCGTGTTAGTTATATTATTACTAACATTTTGGATATTCTAATTTATATTTTAGTGCTTGCTACGAATACTTATCATTAGATATTCTTTTCTTACTTTACTTCTTCACTTTTCTAAATACTTATTACTTCTCAAAGCATACTCCTTAAAACTGAAATTCTATCTTCTTTTCTTACTTTACTTCTTCACTTTTCAATAGGCCTAACTTTTATCTACAAGCATATCTTGACAAAACGAATACAGATTCGTGTTAGTTTATATTATTACTAACATTTTGGATATTCTAATTTATATTTTAGTGCTTGCTACGAATACTTATCATTAGATATTCTTTTCTTACTTTACTTCTTCACTTTTCTAAATACTTATTACTTCTCAAAGCATACTCCTTAAAACTGAAATTCTATCTTCTTTTCTTACTTTACTTCTTCACTTTTCAATAGGCTAACTTTTATCTACAAGCATATCTTGACAAAACGAATACAGATTCGTGTTAGTTATATTATTACTAACATTTTGGATATTCTAATTTATATTTTAGTGCTTGCTACGAATACTTATCATTAGATATTCTTTTCTTACTTTACTTCTTCACTTTTCTAAATACTTATTACTTCTCAAAGCATACTCCTTAAAACTGAAATTCTATCTTCTTTTCTTACTTTACTTCTTCACTTTTCAATAGGCTAACTTTTATCTACAAGCATATCTTGACAAAACGAATACAGATTCGTGTTAGTTATATTATTACTAACATTTTGGATATTCTAATTTATATTTTAGTGCTTGCTACGAATACTTATCATTAGATATTCTTTTCTTACTTTACTTCTTCACTTTTCTAAATACTTATTACTTCTCAAAGCATACTCCTTAAAACTGAAATTCTATCTTCTTTTCTTACTTTACTTCTTCACTTTTCAATAGGCTAACTTTTATCTACAAGCATATCTTGACAAAACGAATACAGATTCGTGTTAGTTATATTATTACTAACATTTTGGATATTCTAATTTATATTTTAGTGCTTGCTACGAATACTTATCATTAGATATTCTTTTCTTACTTTACTTCTTCACTTTTCTAAATACTTATTACTTCTCAAAGCATACTCCATAAAACTGAAATTCTATCTTCTTTTCTTACTTTTACTTCTTCACTTTTCAATAGGCTAACTTTTATCTACAAGCATATCTTGACAAAACGAATACAGATTCGTGTTAGTTATATTATTACTAACATTTTGGATATTCTAATTTATATTTTAGTGCTTGCTACGAATACTTATCATTAGATATTCTTTTCTTACTTTACTTCTTCACTTTTCTAAATACTTATTACTTCTCAAAGCATACTCCTTAAAACTGAAATTCTATCTTCTTTTCTTACTTTACTTCTTCACTTTTCAATAGGCTAACTTTTATCTACAAGCATATCTTGACAAAACGAATACAGATTCGTGGTTAGTTATATTATTACTAACATTTTGGATATTCTAATTTATATTTTAGTGCTTGCTACGAATACTTATCATTAGATATTCTTTTCTTACTTTACTTCTTCACTTTTCTAAATACTTATTACTTCTCAAAGCATACTCCTTAAAACTGAAATTCTATCTTCTTTTCTTACTTTACTTCTTCACTTTTCAATAGGCTAACTTTTATCTACAAGCATATCTTGACAAAAACGAATACAGATTCGTGTTAGTTTATATTATTACTAACATTTTGGATATTCTAATTTATATTTTAGTGCTTGCTACGAATACTTATCATTAGATATTCTTTTCTTACTTTACTTCTTCACTTTTCTAAATACTTATTACTTCTCAAAGCATACTCCTTAAAACTGAAATTCTATCTTCTTTTCTTACTTTACTTCTTCACTTTTCAATAGGCTAACTTTTATCTACAAGCATATCTTGACAAAACGAATACAGATTCGTGTTAGTTATATTATTACTAACATTTTGGATATTCTAATTTATATTTTAGTGCTTGCTACGAATACTTATCATTAGATATTCTTTTCTTACTTTACTTCTTCACTTTTCTAAATACTTATTACTTCTCAAAGCATACTCCTTAAAACTGAAATTCTATCTTCTTTTCTTACTTTACTTCTTCACTTTTCAATAGGCTAACTTTTATCTACAAGCATATCTTGACAAAACGAATACAGATTCGTGTTAGTTATATTATTACTAACATTTTGGATATTCTAATTTATATTTTAGTGCTTGCTACGAATACTTATCATTAGATATTCTTTTCTTACTTTACTTCTTCACTTTTCTAAATACTTATTACTTCTCAAAGCATACTCCTTAAAACTGAAATTCTATCTTCTTTTCTTACTTTACTTCTTCACTTTTCAATAGGCTAACTTTTATCTACAAGCATATCTTGACAAAACGAATACAGATTCGTGTTAGTTATATTATTACTAACATTTTGGATATTCTAATTTATATTTTAGTGCTTGCTACGAATACTTATCATTAGATATTCTTTTCTTACTTTACTTCTTCACTTTTCTAAATACTTATTACTTCTCAAAGCATACTCCTTAAAACTGAAATTCTATCTTCTTTTCTTACTTTACTTCTTCACTTTTCAATAGGCTAACTTTTATCTACAAGCATATCTTGACAAAACGAATACAGATTCGTGTTAGTTATATTATTACTAACATTTTGGATATTCTAATTTATATTTTAGTGCTTGCTACGAATACTTATCATTAGATATTCTTTTCTTACTTTACTTCTTCACTTTTCTAAATACTTATTACTTCTCAAAGCATACTCCTTAAAACTGAAATTCTATCTTCTTTTCTTACTTTACTTCTTCACTTTTCAATAGGCTAACTTTTATCTACAAGCATATCTTGACAAAACGAATACAGATTCGTGTTAGTTTATATTATTACTAACATTTTGGATATTCTAATTTATATTTTAGTGCTTGCTACGAATACTTATCATTAGATATTCTTTTCTTACTTTACTTCTTCACTTTTCTAAATACTTATTACTTCTCAAAGCATACTCCTTAAAACTGAAATTCTATCTTCTTTTCTTACTTTACTTCTTCACTTTTCAATAGGCTAACTTTTATCTACAAGCATATCTTGACAAAACGAATACAGATTCGTGTTAGTTATATTATTACTAACATTTTGGATATTCTAATTTATATTTTAGTGCTTGCTACGAATACTTATCATTAGATATTCTTTTCTTACTTTACTTCTTCACTTTTCTAAATACTTATTACTTCTCAAAGCATACTCCTTAAAACTGAAATTCTATCTTCTTTTCTTACTTTACTTCTTCACTTTTCAATAGGCTAACTTTTATCTACAAGCATATCTTGACAAAACGAATACAGATTCGTGTTAGTTATATTATTACTAACATTTTGGATATTCTAATTTATATTTTAGTGCTTGCTACGAATACTTATCATTAGATATTCTTTTCTTACTTTACTTCTTCACTTTTCTAAATACTTATTACTTCTCAAAGCATACTCCTTAAAACTGAAATTCTATCTTCTTTTCTTACTTTACTTCTTCACTTTTCAATAGGCTAACTTTTATCTACAAGCATATCTTGACAAAACGAATACAGATTCGTGTTAGTTATATTATTACTAACATTTTGGATATTCTAATTTATATTTTAGTGCTTGCTACGAATACTTATCATTAGATATTCTTTTCTTACTTTACTTCTTCACTTTTCTAAATACTTATTACTTCTCAAAGCATACTCCTTAAAACTGAAATTCTATCTTCTTTTCTTACTTTACTTCTTCACTTTTCAATAGGCTAACTTTTATCTACAAGCATATCTTGACAAAACGAATACAGATTCGTGTTAGTTATATTATTACTAACATTTTGGATATTCTAATTTATATTTTAGTGCTTGCTACGAATACTTATCATTAGATATTCTTTTCTTACTTTACTTCTTCACTTTTCTAAATACTTATTACTTCTCAAAGCATACTCCTTAAAACTGAAATTCTATCTTCTTTTCTTACTTTACTTCTTCACTTTTCAATAGGCTAACTTTTATCTACAAGCATATCTTGACAAAACGAATACAGATTCGTGTTAGTTATATTATTACTAACATTTTGGATATTCTAATTTATATTTTAGTGCTTGCTACGAATACTTATCATTAGATATTCTTTTCTTACTTTACTTCTTCACTTTTCTAAATACTTATTACTTCTCAAAGCATACTCCTTAAAACTGAAATTCTATCTTCTTTTCTTACTTTACTTCTTCACTTTTCAATAGGCTAACTTTTATCTACAAGCATATCTTGACAAAACGAATACAGATTCGTGTTAGTTATATTATTACTAACATTTTGGATATTCTAATTTATATTTTAGTGCTTGCTACGAATACTTATCATTAGATATTCTTTTCTTACTTTACTTCTTCACTTTTCTAAATACTTATTACTTCTCAAAGCATACTCCTTAAAACTGAAATTCTATCTTCTTTTCTTACTTTACTTCTTCACTTTTCAATAGGCTAACTTTTATCTACAAGCATATCTTGACAAAACGAATACAGATTCGTGTTAGTTATATTATTACTAACATTTTGGATATTCTAATTTATATTTTAGTGCTTGCTACGAATACTTATCATTAGATATTCTTTTCTTACTTTACTTCTTCACTTTTCTAAATACTTATTACTTCTCAAAGCATACTCCTTAAAAACTGAAATTCTATCTTCTTTTCTTACTTTACTTCTTCACTTTTCAATAGGCTAACTTTTATCTACAAGCATATCTTGACAAAACGAATACAGATTCGTGTTAGTTATATTATTACTAACATTTTGGATATTCTAATTTATAATTTTAGTGCTTGCTACGATACTTATCATTAGATATTCTTTTCTTACTTTACTTCTTCACTTTTCTAAATACTTATTACTTCTCAAAGCATACTCCTTAAAACTGAAATTCTATCTTCTTTTCTTACTTTACTTCTTCACTTTTCAATAGGCTAACTTTTATCTACAAGCATATCTTGACAAAACGAATACAGATTCGTGTTAGTTATATTATTACTAACATTTTGGATATTCTAATTTATATTTTAGTGCTTGCTACGAATACTTATCATTAGATTATTCTTTTCTTACTTTACTTCTTCACTTTTCTAAATACTTATTACTTCTCAAAGCATACTCCTTAAAACTGAAATTCTATCTTCTTTTCTTACTTTACTTCTTCACTTTTCAATAGGCTAACTTTTATCTACAAGCATATCTTGACAAAACGAATACAGATTCGTGTTAGTTATATTATTACTAACATTTTGGATATTCTAATTTATATTTTAGTGCTTGCTACGAATACTTATCATTAGATATTCTTTTCTTACTTTACTTCTTCACTTTTCTAAATACTTATTACTTCTCAAAGCATACTCCTTAAAACTGAAATTCTATCTTCTTTTCTTACTTTACTTCTTCACTTTTCAATAGGCTAACTTTTATCTACAAGCATATCTTGACAAAAACGAATACAGATTCGTGTTAGTTATATTATTACTAACATTTTGGATATTCTAATTTATATTTTAGTGCTTGCTACGAATACTTATCATTAGATATTCTTTTCTTACTTTACTTCTTCACTTTTCTAAATACTTATTACTTCTCAAAGCATACTCCTTAAAACTGAAATTCTATCTTCTTTTCTTACTTTACTTCTTCACTTTTCAATAGGCTAACTTTTATCTACAAGCATATCTTGACAAAACGAATACAGATTCGTGTTAGTTATATTATTACTAACATTTTGGATATTCTAATTTATATTTTTAGTGCTTGCTACGAATACTTATCATTAGATATTCTTTTCTTACTTTACTTCTTCACTTTTCTAAATACTTATTACTTCTCAAAGCATACTCCTTAAAACTGAAATTCTATCTTCTTTTCTTACTTTACTTCTTCACTTTTCAATAGGCTAACTTTTATCTACAAGCATATCTTGACAAAACGAATACAGATTCGTGTTAGTTATATTATTACTAACATTTTGGATATTCTAATTTATATTTTAGTGCTTGCTACGAATACTTATCATTAGGATATTCTTTTCTTACTTTACTTCTCACTTTTCTAAATACTTATTACTTCTCAAAAGCATACTCCTTAAAACTGAAATTCTATCTTCTTTTCTTACTTTACTT
>CAMPDV010005037.1:0-28635 GCA_946699065.1 Loxodes magnus
GAAGTCCGTCCTACACTAAGAGGTCTCGGAATTTAATCCTTTGGAAAAATCAGTATGGAACAGCTCATTAAAGTAATATTAAATCTCAAGGAAGAGGTTAGAAGCTCAGCAGGGAAATTTCTAAGCTGATAAAAAATGGGCTCTAAGATACGTTGGACTTAAGAATGGCCAACTAGGAGAGGGAATTGACGCCTTTGGAACTACTAACAAGAGAAATTCAGCCAGACAATCCTTCAGCTATAGAAAATTCGAGTTTAAAGCCAATAGATCGAACTCTAATTGCAGATCCAGAAATATGAAAGTTAAAATAAAGGAAATCTCCGGAATAAAAAAATAAAAATAAAGCAAGTTGGAATAAACTAACCTTAAATAAAAAAAAGCATCTAAAAAAACAAAAAAAAAGAATTAGGAAAAAATGCCACTTTTGCAAAAGTTAATAGTATCTATACAAGATTGCTGAAAATTTTTGGAGCTTTAAATAATAATATTGACTTTAGGAGAAAAAAGTGAGAGAAAGGCTCTACTTTAATCCTGAAAGAGATGTATACAAGAGAAAAGGAACTCAAGAACTACTAAGATTGATTTTAACAAGACCTGGAGGTAAAAGAAGACAAAATTTGAAACATATGAATTGGAAACAGGACTTAAAAATTTATTTTATTTAGCGAATATAAAATGCTGTACATTTATTTTAAACTTAAACTTAATTTTTTTTAATTTTTTAATTTAAATAACTTTAAGAAATTAAAGGTAAATAAAAGTCATTTAATAAAATTCTATTATCTAAAACTTATTTATACTTCATAAATACTAAGCCGTAATATTTAACAATGCTAAACTAACGAATTTATACTATTTTTAAGTTAAAATCTATTTAATAATTTGCAAAATTTCGAAGTTTAATTTAAAAGCATAGATACACAAATCTGAAATTTATTTTTTTTAATTCATTTATTAAATTCCATGCCATATAAAGAAATCATTCGCTTCTTCCTTACTAAAAAATGAGGTAATTAATGTCACAGCATTACTAAAAAATAAATCAACTATTTAAAATTAATAAAAATATAATAAAAATAATATCAATAATAATAATAAATTACATAATTCCACCTATAATAGAATTATTACAGTTTTTAGCTAACTCTAACTATATTATTGCTTATGAAATCTTCCTTGATGCTTCTGAAACTCTTGATAACTTTCTGCCTATTATTTTTCTTTTACTCAGTCCTCTTCTTCCTCTTTTAGGATTATGCGTCCTTTAAATCCTTTTATCATTTTCTTATAATTATATTATTTGCTTCCGTTATTAATTCATGTAATTCCATTTCTTAATAAAGTTTTCCTTATAAATCTAGCAATCTTTGAGCAATATTTAAGTTATAGTTTATTCCATGTTCTTTTTTTTCTCTATTCCTTACTTTATTTAAAATATTAACAAATTCTAGCCAGTTGTCCTTTCCTCTTGCAGAATCAGTATCTTAAAATAGTTCTCTGCTTATATATTTGAACTGGCTTTTAATCTTTTTCAATATCCATATGATTTCCATTTCTACAGTTTTGCTAGATAATTGATTACACATATAAAGTAATTTGGTTAAGTCTCTATTCTATTTATTTTAGTTGCATACTTACCTATTACTTTTCTTATTTTAATTTGATTACTTTTTTAATAAGTTAATCTTGTTGAATCATAACTGCAGTTTATAATAAAATCGTTATTTTCCATTCAATTCCAAGATTTAATATTTTTATGTTTGATTCTTTGAAAACAGCTATTATATCTCTTTTTATTAATTCAGTTTTAAGGTTGTCTAGTTTCTTCCTTTAGAAATGGGTAAATCTATTTTTATATAAATAAAATTATTAATTTAGAAAATAAAAATTAAATATTTTAGCATTTAATTTAAGAAAATTTAGCAATTCTTATTAATTTAATTAAATATTAATTGAAACAGTAATATAACTTAAAAATACTTAATTTTAAATTATAATTTAAGTTTGTAAATTATAATTGTATTCAATCGTTCTCTTTTCTCCAACTCCACATATTTCAGAATCTATTCGTCTATTAAATTAAATAACTTCAAGTCTCTTGGATCATCTCTTTTGTTATTAAGTACTTAACTACAAAACTCTATTACTTTATCTAGTTCTTTATAAACTTAACTATTTTCAAACTTAAGGCTTTTCTTTAAATCTATTGAAGGATTTAATGTAAACTCGAAGTTATCTTCCTATTATATCTCACTCAGTTTAATTTTAGGTTTAGATACATAATTAAAAACTGTTAACTAATCTTCATTAAAGATTATAGTTTCAGTTTCTCAAGTTCTATCAACTTTTTTACTAAAAAATCAGCCTACAAATAATCTTGAATTGTATCGTTAGCTTAGAAAATAATTAGTCTAAATGGCTTGGCAATTTATAATAATAGTTTTTCTAATTTAGCAATCAACTAGCTATCTCAGCATTATTAGTAATTGAGTTTAAGGAAGAATTTATTTTAAAGCAAATTTAAAATTGCAGAAACTCTAAATCAGAACAATCCTAATAACTCAAAACTCAAATGGATATAGAACAATAACCTCCAACGTAAGAGATTCCTTATATGAAACATTGATATACTGGTATTTAAAGCGAGCAGAACTTAAAGTAAAGACGTTGCTATAAATTTAAATAAAAAAACAATAATTAATTTAAAAAATTAATGGAAACATTTATTTGGAATTTATTGCAATCAAAATTTTTTTATTTTACAGTAAAAATTTAAAACAAATAAAGTAGTTCTCTGTATCTAATAAGCAGTTAATGAACTCAATAAAAAATTACTAGATTTTGATGTATAGGAATAATCAAGAAAAACAACCTTAAAATCATCAAGACTTATGATAGAGAAGACCCAATCAAGTTTGAAGTTAATATTTTGTTTAACATTAAAAATTTATTTCGTGATTAACCAAATAAAGGTAAAAATCAAGTTTATTTTCTAGTATTATTATTTATTTTATAAGTCTAGACTATTTGTTAAATATGTCAATTATTTTAGACTTCTTAGGAAGAAATTAATTATTTCACTTCAGTTTTTTTAGACGCATATACTTTAATAATTGCATTTTTATCATCAAAACTTATACAAATTATCTTATTCCTTAAAAGATTTCGTTTTAGTTTAGGCAATTGACGTCATGTTCTTTTGATCTGCTTATGATGTTCTTTAATATAAAGCCACTACTTTATTCTGTCTATTTTCTGATTTTATAATTACTTTGTAACCGAATATTTAGGTCATATCTTTAATTTAATATATAAAAATTTCTTGAGTTGCCTTACTATATATTTCTTTTTCATGCATGAATTTACCAAGCCCTTCTTTACTCGATTTTGCCCTCTTATTGAGCAATTCCTACATTTATCTAGTTTCAGAAAATCAGATTTCTTGATTTTTATTATTTAACTCTTCTTATTTAGTATCAGTTATCAAATTAGGGTTGCTTGTTTAAATTCCGTCAAAACCAAATTACTGTATTAATTTTATTTATGTTTAGGTCTAAATATACTTACTTCTTGATATTATTTGCTCAGTTGTTTTAGCAATACCTTCTTTGTTATAGTTTTAAAATTTTAATTACCATAGATCTAGGTAATTTGAATAATTTATTCCAGCATTTATTCAGTTAAATAATATTTTATTAATATAATAATTGTATCCTATTTCATGTGATATTTTAGAATTGATTTGGCAATTTTTATTATTTAGATTTAAAATATGTGTTTATTATTCATCTTTATGATGTTGTAACTTGCTTTCATTTCTGAATTTTTTATTTAAAGTTTTATTTTTTTCTCATATTTGATCATTTTTTCATATTTCAGCACAATTAATTATTAATTTTATTTGTTTTTTACCTTTTACGTTATTTAATCGAAATATTTGGCATTCTTTTCATCATCATGTAGCAGGATGATTTAACTCTAAATTCAAATTTTTTCATCCAATAAAAAAGAAATTTTTTCTGAATTAGGAGTATCTGATAGCTCTAATTACATTGAGGTTCTTCTGTCAAATTATGCTACTACTTTTATTGTATGTAAAGCACCTTTTTATATTGCCAAAGAATTTAAACTATTTTTCTATTTGGGTTAAGCAGTCATTTTGACACAATAAAAAAATGTCAGAGTTCAAAAAATGATTCTTTCTTGCGCCTAAGAATTAATCGCCTGACACATAACAAAACTATGAGGTATAGAAAAGGCTATCAAAAATTACAAATGCTGCAACACCAACATCATAGGAAAAACCCAGGAAACAGTTGAAGTCAATCTTACACCAGGAGGTTTCTAAGTTTAATCCTTCTGGCCAGATGAGCAGGGAGCAGCTCACCAAAGTGTCCTAAACCTCCAGGAAGAGTTCAGTAAACTTCATAAGGAGAACGAAAAGTTAGTCGAACAGATTTAGCATGGACTTAAGAGACTTAAGAAACCAGGATAACAGACCAAGAAAGAGAACTAGATACCCATTGAAATTACTAAAAAGAATAATTTAGCCAGACGGACTCTCAAATCTAGAAGATCCAAGATGAAAGCTAATAGATCGGAAATATTCTAAAAAAAACTTAGAAAACATTTAATAATTTGACTAGCTAAATTAGTATTAAGAGAAGAGATACACCAAAATATGAAATTCATTTCTAAACAAAAATTCCAAAAATATAATAGAAGCTAATCTTCTAAAAAAAAATCTTAGACTTACTTTAATAAAATCGATTAATATTAGTTAACTTGCAGCAATGATAATTAATTTTCAAAATGAAGGGTTAAAATTAAAAAGATAATTATAAATTAACGTAAATAATATCAAAAGAAAAAGGAGATATGAAATAAGATTAATAAGTTAGAAGTAGGATCTTTAAGTCTTCTGAAGCATTAAAAGAATCAGTTAACTTAACTTAACTTAACAATCAAATAATAAAAGTTAAGGAATAATGAATAATAAATATAAAAAATGTTAAATTCTAAAGTGAATTACTTTTAAAATCTAATAAGAGATTTAAAAAATAGAAATTTAGTTAATTTTTAAATCAAATCACAATAATAAAAATTAAAAAAATATTGCTACATTGTAAATATAGAAAACATTTATTCAGTGTCACAATTTTAAAAATTTGAGCGATAAAGTTGTTTCTGATTAAAAAATATAATCTTTAAAAGTTCCAAAAATTAAAAAGTATAAGTTGATAAAAGCTTAGAAGTAAAACTTAAACAATATATTGGAATAATAAAGACAGAATTAATAAATGAAACAATATTAGACTTAAATTTTGTAATTATGAAGTTGTAGTAGCAAAAATGGAGTATGTAAAAGTAAAAAACAGATTTTGTAATCGATCAACATTTCAAACTTTTAATTACTAATCAAGAAATATATCTGTTAGGGCGTGAGGATGAGGTTGAAATACCTAAAATCTAAAATGTAATTTTATCTATTTATACTGATATATCTTTATGAAAAATTAAAAGTTATTCTTAAAATTATTGTCTAAACAAAAAATTAAAAAAGAATTCTTAAAAACCTAAAATTAACTTTAACTGATTTAAGAAATTAAGAAGAAAAAAATAAAATTAAAAAATAAAGAAAAATATTATTATAATATAATAAAGCTAAATTTATATTTATTTAGACTAACTCGATAAAAATCAATAAATTTATTTGCATTAAAATTTTTTAATAAATAGATTGAAATATAAAAATCATAAATAAATTATTTGGAAATATAAGAATTTTCTAAGAATATTAATTTTAAACTTTAATAAATAGAATAAAAATTTAAAATTAGATTGCCTACAAATTTAAATAATAAGCTTTAAATTTATTAAAAATCTATTAAAGATAATGAAAACAAATAATTTAATAAAGTTATTGATAAAGGTAAACTATTTTTATAATATAAATGATTAATTAGGAATATAAAGTTTTCATTTTAAATTTATGCAAAAAGATAGTTATAACTTATAATTATAAAAAAAATTAAAAATAAAATTTAATAGGAATATAAAAAGGTTTATTTTTAATTGTGAATCAGTTTCAACTCGATATATTTTAGATAAAAATAAATATAGAAGCAAGAAAGATAAAATAAAATAAATTTAACAAAATTAAAAGATTTAAAATCGAAAAAACAAAATTAAATTAATCAATTAGACTTTATTCATGATGTATATAAATTTTAAATAATAAAATTTAGATAATAATAAAATTTTAAATAAGTAAATTAAATAATCATTATCTTTCTCTTGTCTCCAATTCCACATACTTCAGAATCTTCTCGTCTATTAAGTTAAATAACTTCAAGTCTCTTGGATCTTCTCTTTCGTTATTAACTACTTAACTACAAAACTCTATTACTTTATCTAGTTCCTTGTAAGCTTAACTATTCTCAAACTTAAAATTTTTATTCGGTTTTAAAGAAGGAGTCAGCGTAAATGCGAAGTTATCTTGCTAATTTATCTCACCTAATCTAATTTTAGGTTTAGAGATATAATTAAAAACTGTTAACTAATCTTCATTGAAGATTATTGTTTTCAGTTTCTCAAGTTCTATCAGCTTTTTTACTAAAAAATCAGCCTACAAATAATCTTAAATTGTATCGTTAGCTTTTTCCAAGAGTAAAAGCTTTTTCTGGTTTTTATTTAAAAATAAAGGTTATTTCTTTTTGAAAAGATTAAGAAATTTGTAAAAGTAGAACTAGAGAAAGTTAACTTTGAAATGATCTTCCTTTTTTATTTTTTACTAAAAGTATTAACTCTTTTATTCGCTAGACATATGAAGATTTATTTAGTTCTTAGATGTTTATACAGGTTCTAAATTCTTAGAAGAGTCAATATTTTCTTTATCTTAAGATTCCTGAATATATTCTTCTTTATCTTAAATATTGCTTTCATTTAAAGTATTAGAAAGAACTTCCATTTCTTGCTAAGAAATAACATTAAAACATTAAATAGATTTTTAATTTGATTCATTTTAGTCTTTCGTATTTTCTTCATTTATAGGACTATCCTTTTAACTTTTCATATTACTAACAATCTATGTCTTGTCAATTAAGTCACTCTTAGACTCAATAATCTAAGTTTATTTATTTCTCAAATTATTATTAATAAACTCTCGAATTCCTAATTTATTATTCTTAAAAGTAATTTTATTCTTTTTTTATAAATAAAATTTGATTATTTTCAGGAGTTATATAAGATGATTCATTTTTAGTTTCCTTTCTTCGCTCTTTTTTCCAATCTTACTCTTGTTAAGAGGTTTAAGCTACTTTAGAATAACTCTTAGATTCCTTTTCACTATTATTAATTTAAGTTTGGTTTTTTTTATTATTTGTATTCAGAATATTTTTTACTTTTAAGGTTTAATCTATATTTTCTTAGAGATCTTCAAATTCAAAAATGTCATTTATAAAGTTATATGTGAAAGCATATTTAGAGTATATTATTACGAGAATTTAACTTAAAAGTATTATTATGTTAAGAACACCTCCTATTTAAGAAGCTACATCTTGAACCTTTTTATATCTTCTCTTATATTAAAGTATGTTATCAGAAGAAAACATTTCAAGAAAAAAAACGAAAGAAGTTTGTAAATTTTAATTTTAAGTAGCATCTACTTATGCATTTTCAATTAATAAATCTTTAATCGTTTATTAACTATCCAGTAATAATCCATCATCTGTTATTATTTCAATAGGTTTTATTAAAATAGAAGTATATTTGCGCTGATATAAATCAAGATATCAATATTACATATTAAGTGTAGTTTTTATTGGATTTTCATAATTAGTGGCATCAACTATTTTATCAGAAAATATTATATTCAAAATTAATTAGTTTGCAATAAATTCCTCAATTTATTCTATTGAAGCACACTATATTTCTGAATTTGTTTCGTTTTTACACATTGAAATTTGTATTCACATGCTTCTCATGTTAGTTTCAGTTCATCATCCTCCTATTTCAAAGGATTTTAAATCGAAGCATGTGGATAGTTTATAATCCGGAAAAGGTTTACTGAATTAATCTTCGAAACCTTTGTAAAAACTTTCGTTACATTAAATTGTTGGAATTGTATCACTAAAAGTGCCCGAAGTATTAACTAGGGTATATCCAGCTTATATCGTAAAAAAGGAAGGAGGAACTTTAATGCTATTACTTCCATTAGTAAATAAAAAAGCGAAGGTGTAATTATTTATTCCAATTCATTGTCAAGGACGTTGATCTTATTTAATTGTTTAAGTAATGATGTTTGGATTAGTTTTGAGGATCATATCTTGGCCCATATTTATGAAAGATAGTACAAATAGAATATAAGTAATAATGGACAAAATAATTCCTAAGAGTGAGTGAAATCCTTTTTATCTCTTGTATGAGAAATTAATAAGCATTGGGTAAATATCAAAGAAATTAATAAGTTCATTCATTTTATTTTATTAATTTATTAGTAAATATTTTTATTTAAACTTAATTTAAAATAAATATAAATATACAATTTATTTGACTTAATAAAATTCATTTATTTTAATGATATTTAATTCCTTTCTTAAATAAACTATATCTGTTGACAAAAGGTATTATTTTTTATAAATTTATAGCATTTTTAAAGATATTCGTAAGATAAATATTTCGCCAATCTCCACAATGCTAAGTAATCAATTTGACTTATAATTTCGATAAAAATTAGTTAGTTGTGAAAATAGAAGTTGTAGCATTTTTTATTATATTAAATGATAGAAAATATTTATGTTATCCATCTTTTTTAATTTCACATAATCTATAATCTATATTCTTGATTTATTTAATAATAATTAAGAAATTTCTCATTTTTTCATAGGAATTAAAATTTGAAATATTCATTCTTTCTAAATGTCTTCATACTTTAATACTTTTTGAATCCTTCCTTTTTTTGTTTTTATTGAAGTTATTTTGCTTTATATTATGCAATTTTCTTAAAAATATATGCCAAGTTATTTAAATTTGAGACTCTCATATTTAATCTTTTTTTAATTAAGGAATGGTTAAAATTATAGCTGCAACATTTAAGTTTCATTCATTTAAAAGAATAGCTATATAGTTTTAAAGATATTAATAATTTCTAAATAAAATAAGTCTTATAATTTATTTATCTTAATTTTTAACTTGACTAATTTCTTATTTCTATAAAAGTCTAAATATTTTAATTAAATATATTATTTATCCTTAATAGTTTAGATTTAATTATTTTAACTTTAAATCTTCTTTTCAATTTTCTACAGACTTTTTTATATTTTTATCATAAAGACATTAATTAATATTTTAGACAATTAAAAATAAGTAACTTAATGCTCTAATTAATTATTTAAATTAGTAATAATAGTTTACTTTATTTTGCTTTACATTTATTTAAGTTAACTATCCTTATTACAATTCTTATTCCAGCAATATTATTCCATAAGTTAAATTAAGTATAAGATATATATAAATCTATAAAATTAAATGCTTTTTATATAAATAGAGATTATTTTTAGAAGCAAGCCATTTACTTTCTAACTTTTAAATAATTTGTATTTTAAGATTTAATTTAGATTTATTATTTTATTATAGACTATTACTAATAAGTTAATTAAAACCTTATATTTACTATTCCTATTATTTAACTTATAAACCATTATAATCAAGTCATTCAAACTTATACTATTATTAAAAAATCAAATTTAACATTGGACAACACCATAGCAAAGGAGAAATAAAGAAGGCTAGAAGAAAAGCCCTTAATATCTAAAATAAAAGCTGTAGACTATTGATTAATCAAGTTCTCCGTCTCCTTCTTAAGACAAGCGCATGGCAAATCCCAAGCCTGTTAGTCTGGAAAAGGTAAATATTGAAAATATAAAGTAAGTCATAGCTAAGTAAGAAGAAACAATCTTTAATATTTCAAATTAGATAAGAAAAATATTAACCAATTACGACCAACTAAACATTGATCGATTAACTTAAGGATTTATTTGTAAAAAAATATTTCACGAGAATAAATCTGAACTCAGACTAAAGTTCCACCATCTCAATATGTAAATCAAAAATAGAAGATAAATAAAATTTATTATCACATGTACTAGCTCCTTAATGTCAGGAAAAATAAGAGATTAATAAGGATTAAGGTACCCTTATTAAAAGAATGGAAGATATTGAAAAAGTAATAAGGAAAAAAAGCAAAGAATAATTAGAAGGAAGAAATGGTGACATTTTCAATCAAGCTGACATTTAATTAAAAATTATAAAAAATTAAAAACTAAAAAATAGGAGGAAGTAAAAATATAAAAGAAATTATAAGAATCTACCTTACCAAATCAGGACTGTATAAAAGAAAAGTTTTTTAAGGAATCTCATAAGAAGAATAAGTTTCCGGATAGTCTTCCTTACCAAAAAGACTGTGGAAACCAACAATGTCAAAAAATCTGAGTAGCTTCAAACAGGTTGAAAATCCTGGGGAAAGCAAATCCTTTTTTAGACCTTTAAGTAAAACATTATTATTATTATTATTAAAGCTTATAATATTTAAGGAATATTTATTATTTTATCTCTATTTTTGTTTCAAAGTAAAATAAACTACTTTTTATCAAATATGGATACTTTAAAATCTCTATAATGTTAATATTCTATATAATATAGCATAATAAATTAAAGTGGCTTCACCAATTTTAGGTTAGCCACTGTTTAAATGTTCAATACAGAAAAAAAATACATCTTGAAAATGAGTCATGGTAGATTGCATCTCTTGAAACTACCAAGACAGTATTCACATGTCACCCCAAGTCAGATTTCAGGTCGTCAACCAAAGATCATTCCGTTCCAAGATTAAGCCAAAGGAGTGGAAGATATAGTCGATCATGGGTACTTTATTTCCCCAACCTCTGATGAAGCTATTCTTTTCTTCATCCTTCGATTATTGCTTTAGTTCCTTCAGAGGTTCCACCCAGTAAAGCAAACATAAGTTTGGAAACCTCCATCTTAAATTTTTTTTATATATATAATAACTTATTTTAATAGAAATATATTAAGATCATATTTTAACTTTCTAACATGAATCTTAATATCAAAATTAATTAATTATTAATTTTAACTAAAAGGGTTAGGATCATCTTTAATTAGAGGAAATGCTTCCTAAAATTAAAGAAAATAAAAGTTTTATATCCTTCACTCACTGTACATGTCTTTGTCTGAATCAATTTCAAACTGAGATAATTCTTTTTTCTCTTCTCTAAGCTATAGAATTATTCTTGCATCTTCTTGTAATTTTTCACTAATTTCTCTAAATAAATTCTAAGGTCATCGTTGCTCTTTTGAAGTTTTTATTTTGTCACTATTAATTACCAAAATCCTATTTGAGTAATGTCACACTTGAGTCTTCTAATAGCGGCTTCTTTCTATAAATACCTCCAAAGCAGTTTCAATATAGTTTCCTTGATGGTTCAAATTCTTTTCGGTGCTGCTCAAGTATTTTTCTTCACTTTAGACATTATCTCCAATAATGTCCAGTCTTTTAACAACAATAGCAACGTTTTATTAAGGGCTTGAAGTAAATTTTTTAATTTGTTTAAATTTTTTGTTCTATTTCCATCTTATCTGTTTGAGGTTAGTGTTTTTTATTTTTTAATTGGACTTCTTCTTAAATTTTCTAATGTTTTCTGCTAGTCTTTTTCTATCAATACAAATTTGGAAATTAAGGCTTCAATTTGAAACAAAACTTAACTTACCTAGCCGTTATATTCCTTTTTTATCTTACAAAAGAATCTTAAGATTCTAGTTTTCTGTCTTCAGGGTTTAAATTTCTGTATTCATTTTATCAATTAAGGAGAGAAGCTAAATAATTTCTTGCTCATGGGGTTTCTTAAGCTTTTTAAGTTTGTTAGGAAATTCACTATTTCCCAATCTTTAACAGGAGTAGATTTATCTTTTTGAATTCTTGGCTCTTGTTACTTAACTAAGACTTAAGATTAATCTATTAGGTTAGAATTTAAGGTTTAGATTTCCAGGTTTTTCTCCATTTTTTTATTATAAAAATGAAATAATGTAATAATCTTATTTAAAATGTAAAAATTAATAAATTAAATTTATTTAATTTTAGAAATATTAAAACATAATTTTAAGGATTTTCTATTTCTTAAATGTTACTATTTTAAAATTTTAAAGTTTATGATATTCAATAATTTACAATTAATATATATAAAATTTAATAAAAGAGAAGTTAATATAATCAAAGATTTATAGGATTCAAATTTTTATTTATTTCATAGTGGCACTAAAATTAGAATGGTCTCTAGTCATATAAAAGATCTTTAAGGGATTGCTTCAGAACGATTATTGGGCCTTGCTAAGAGTTTGAAGTTTATACAAAAAAAAATTTCATTCATTACTAATGATGATTCTTGTTTTCAGAAATTATCATCAGGAAATCTCTGATATATTCATTAATGGCTGTTTAGAGTAAACATAATGGTGGAAACAAAGATATTTAAAACATTTGAATTAATCGCTATAATTATTAATAGTAGTTAAAGTATTAATCTTAAATAAAATATTAACTTTAGCAAAAATAAAAATTAATTGATAAAGAATAATAATTCTTATTTTAAAATTCTATAAGTAAATTATATAAAGCTTAAACTTATTTAATATTCCAAAATACTACAAGTTATCATATAATTAATTATAGATTTAATGTAATATAAACTTATTTACTTATATCTATTAAATATTTGCTTAATTAAATTTTGAGTTTTAGAAAATAATTAAATTTATATACGATAAATAAGATTAATTTTGGTATAATTATTATGTTCTGTTAATAAATCGTCTAAGCAATATAATGCAAGAAAAGAATGTACAGAGACTGAGATTTTATAAAATTAAAATTTCAATTAAACCAAAAGTAAATAGTTTATTAATGAGTAATGAGTAATGAATAAATATATTTATTATTAATTAAAGGAACTTATAGGAACTTTATATTGCTAAATAATTTTAAAATTTTAATTACATTTTTTATTATTAAGTAATAAAAATTATAAAACAAGGATCTTTTAAGATTAATTAAATATTTAGAATATATGCATTATATATATCATAATTTTCATTTGCTTATTTAATTCAATTTAATAATAAATTTTAATAAATTTAAAATTTATAAAAAAATCTTACTGTAAGGATTAAAATCTCATTTTAGTATAAAATTATAAATGTTTTAGCATTCTTTTAATTCACTTTAATATTACGGCTCTTCCTTTTTAAATTTTTCATATTAATCATTTCAGATAAAATGAAATTAAAATTTAACGGCATAGTAATTTAATATACTAAAGAATGAGTTTCTACGAAAAAATTATAAATATCTAGGGCTAAAGAAATATAAATTAAAAGGAGGAAAGAAATTTAAATTAATTTTAAGAAATTTAGTCTAAATAGATTTACCAGTAAATGTTCGAATCTATAAAAGAGAAAAAGAGAAAAAGAAAAAGAGAAAAAGAGAAAAAGAGAAAAAGAGAAAAAGAGAAAAAAGAGAAAAAGAGAAAAAGGAGAAAAAGAGAAAAAGAGAAAAAGAGAAAAAGAGAAAAAGAGAAAAAGAGAAAAAGAGAAAAAGAGAAAAAGAGAAAAAGAGAAAAAGAGAAAAGAGAAAAGAGAAAAAAGAGAAAAAGAGAAAAAAGAGAAAAAGAGAAAAAGAGAAAAAGAAAGTTCATATTCTTAGAGATGAGCTCCATAGTTAACTTCTATTTGTTCCTGCTCTCCCCTAAGTTTAAAGATATCGTAGGACTTCGTTAGTCCGACTTCCTTGTCTCCCCCTCTAAAATAATTTTCCGTTTAGTTTCTTCTCCATTTGTTATTCTCCTCGTTGAATCTTGAGTTATAGAATTTCTTTCTGTAAATTTGACTGTCATTGTTGGTCAGAAGCAGAAGAGTTCTTTTAATATTTGTTTCTTATTAATTCTTTCAAAATCTGCCTTCTTCAGCAATGATTCTTCTAGCATATGTAGCACCGGATCTTTCTAAGATAGGGATATATCTTATTTGTCTCTCATTATTAATATTCCGTTTGGATTTCCATTTAAATACTTGATTATACTTGTTATTATTCTTATTTTTCCTAAAGCTATTTTATTTCGTATTAAAATTTAGAAAATTGTGATTAAAACATTTGAGGAATTTCATTAAATTTTTTATCAATTTATTCCAATTTAATTTCTATTTAAGATTCGAATTTATCGATTGCTTCTTCGATGATGGAAATTAATGATCTAGTGATTAAAAAAATTCTTCTTATATTTTTTCTAGTTTTTCTATCCTTTATCTTTGATATTTTAATTCTAATTATATATTAGTAATTCATTGTTACACGGATTATGCAAAAGCTTCCTTAGATTCTATTTCTTAATATATTGATGCTCTTATTCATTTGTGTTAGATTATTATTCTTGTTTTTTTTTACGAAAGAGCCAAGAGAGGATTATTTCTTAGGTGCCATTTTATATAATATATAATAAAGGTATTTTCTTATATATTTAAATAAAATAATATATTTAATATTTATTCTTCATTATTTTTTATATTAGTTTTTATTACTAAATGTAAATATTATGATTTTCTATTTCTGTTTAATGTATATATATTAAATATAGTTGAAATAATATTATCATTTCATAATTTTTTTTTAATATTTGGAATGATAGAATTCCAAATAGAAAATAGCATAACATAGTTAAGATTCTTTTCCTCAGAAATATTTTAAGATAAAAATATTAGAAGTAATTATATAGCTTCTAGAATTTAGGACTATGAAATATAAATATGAAGTTTGTCCTAATTTAAGTTTTAACTGCATTAGAATTTATAAAACTTTCAATTACTCATCTTGCAAAATATATGAATATGATATTTAGTAAAAAATAGACAAATCTAAAGAAGATATAGAGAAAATTGGATAAAGTTATTAACAAGTAACTTAAATAATTACAATGATTTAATTTCTCTGAAAGAGTTTGATCAAATAATTAACTTTTTATAATAACATAAATGAAAAGAAAGTAGATTGAATAATGAGAGAAAAATGTATGAAATTTCATTCAACAAGTTATAAATATATTTTCTAGCTGGAATTAGTAGGCCCTTAGCAAACAATTGTACTATTAGAGAGAACCCTCCGGCAAATAGGCATATCTCTTCTGAGTTTGTCCAATCTTCTCCATGATGGCATCTAGTGCGAGATTACTTGCAATGCAATACACAACACAGCAGATTATCTTCTAGTTATCGCGACAACGGCCTATATATTTTATATATATAATAAATAAATAAATAAATAAATTAGTATACATTACGTGAAGATTAAACGGAAAAATTCGAAGAATAAGTTGATACAAAAGAAGAAATGGGTAAATATAACAATAATTGTATCTTTCCAAGATTTTCAGTGAAGTATCAAAATTTTAGATTTGGATTAAATAAAATAAAGGAAATAGTATTTTATTATATTATTTGATGCTATAAATACTATTTTTACTATAAAATATAATTATGTAAATTAAATAAAGTTTATAAATTTTATTATTAATAGAGACAAATATTTAAATTTATAAACATTTAATATCTTCAAGAAAAATAAAGTTTTGTAATAAAAGTATTTAATTTAAATATTCTGACTGCTATGTAATAAATATTCTGATTATATCTAATATAAAAGTGATAATTTTAATGTTTATTTTTTTAATTTTAATTTCAGTAAAAAACGCAAATTTAAATATTTTTTAACGAATGAAAAATTAATCATAATAGTTAATTCTAAATTTTGATAGTCATCCAGTGCATAAAACTTTATTAATCAAATGATGTAAAAATATACATGCTCATATTATCAACAAAGTAGTTAAAAAAATTAAAACTATAGATTCAATTTTTTAAATGAAAGTATCTTTATACGAGATTGCTTTTAAGGATTAAAATAAATTCTAAGATAAAATTATAAATAAAATTATATTTATTTAAAAATTTAAATAATATTATTATAAAATATTAGAATAGAGTAAATATAAAAGTATATACAAATATTATATGAATAGCAAAATCTAATTGCTCTAAACATTATTCATTTCTATTATCTCATTATGTATATTAAAATTTATAATTTATTTACTTTATTTAAAATTCTAATTTTCTTACTAACCTACCGTTTTTAATAAAACTTAAAACAAATATAAAAACTTATAATATAAATAAACCATTATTTTGCTAATCATTTCAAAATATATATTAATATTAAAGAGCTAGAATTAAGCTAAATTTATTATTATATTTTTACATATTTAAGAGCTTAATTTTGAAATTAAACCAATAAAAAAGTACTTTTGCGGTAAAAAATGCAAAATAAATTATTTATCTAATTAAAATGCCAAAATATAATTTAAAAAATGCTAAATCGTATAGTAATTGCTTGATCCGAAACAAGAGATAATTTTTTTAATATTTATCAATAAAGATTCTTGATTAAAGAACAGATGTGAATTAAAAATCTTATATTTTTCAGTATTTTAAAATCTTAAAGAAATATAGTTTTTAGTTATGGAGTTACTGATTTAATACAAGAATGACAACGATATAATTCTTCTACTTCATACAAAGTTTACAAAAGAAAGTAGCAAAAATTGTGCTTAAGTATTATAATTTTTAGAAATTTACAAGTTTGAAATTTTCTGAATTAAATCAATCTAAATTTAACAAAGAATACAGGAAAAAATAATTTTCATTTTTAAGTTGTATATTTAATCTTATTATTTTTAATATGATTTTTATACGTTAAATATCCAATGGAAAACGTGCTCTGTTCATGAGGAAGTAAAAATTCATTTAAGTATATCTTCGAATGTATCTACTATTTGGATTAACTTAGAAATTTTTCTAATAAATTTCCTGGAAAAATTTAGAAAAAATAAAATCTTATGATAAACTTTTCATAAATTAGCAGTTCAATTTGCAAAATAAACAGATGAAGACCTTCAAATAAAAATTATTTCACATGAATCTTCTAAAAAAAGAATTTGATGAAGCAAAAACATAAGCAAATAATTTAAGCTTAAAGAAGAATAATAAGAAAATACAAGAAGCAACCAAGAAGACTTGGAAGATGAAAAGAAAAGGATTGAAATTTGCAAACAAAATTAGAATGTACTATCTGATTTATATCAGTAACTTCATTTCACTAACATTTTTATTTAAATAGTTTCTTCTTATTAAAAGTTTAGTTAAATGAATAACCTAATTAATTTTCAAATTTATTTAAAAAATATATTACAGTAAAGAAAATAAAAAAATTTAAATAATTTATATTTATTTAGTTAAATTTACATTATGAATACTAAAAATCAATTAAAAAAAGAAATTAAATTTATTAAGTTTCTAAATTAAAGAATTAATTAAAAATTAAATTAAAATTCTTATAAAATAGCTCAACATAGCAAAATTTAATGGGATGTCGCTTTTGCTAAGCATGTCACATATTAGTTTATAAAAAGTCTTGAGAATTTTCTTAAAACTCATTGAAGCCACTCATTTCTTCTCCAGGTTCATATACTTGAATAAAATATCGATGGCTGCTAATCTATTCTTTCTTTATCAATTATATATTTTTTTCAATCTCAATCCTTTTCAAATATTGGCTCTTCTTTTTGAGTATCTACTATTTTCTAAAGTAATTAGTTTGCATCGATTTTTTTTAATATATCATCTAAAGATCGACAAAAAATCTTTATTAGGCTTTATTAAAAATTTTTACTTTTATTTCTTTGTAATTTTCTATATTCCAACAATTTTTTGTGTGTCCTAGCGTTCTACAAAATCAGCACATAACTGGTCTTCTGTTAGTTAATTGATTAATTATTTATCCTTTTTAGATATGATAAGTATTTAAGTTTGATTGCTTAATAGCATTTGGATCGTGTTGCTTTAATCATAAATTACTTATAGTTTATTTAATTGAAATTTAGAATTCCTTAAATTTTTCTTCTACTTTTTAATTTCTTAATTAAATAGACATGTGGAAGCTTTTAGCTCAATTCTGTTTAAAATTTTATTTCCTTTTATATCTACTTAATTTTTTAGTCAAGACTGTTTGAAAACTGAAATATTTTTTGTACTTTCTCTTAAAATTTTTTGCAATGAGCATCTACTAAGTAAATCTCAATCAATATATCTTATTGTTAGTTAGGAGATTGATTTTAAGTTATTTTTTTTAATTTAACTTTTATACATCATAGAAATACTAGTAGTTATAATAAATTTAAATAGCTCTACCATTATTAGTTAGCCACAAATCATTATTTTAATTTTAATAATATTTTATGTTTCCTTCTTGTTTTTTCTTAATAATCTCCTTTTCTTCCTGTAAATTGAGTTTTTCTTACATCAGTTTCAATTTTTCTAAGTAAATAAATTAGAATCTATTTCAATCGTAAGGGCTTATTATAAAAATAGTATCTTTTATTACTTTTACTCTCTTGTTATTCTTTTTTCGCTTTTATATTCACTTTCTATCTATTAATCTATTTTTACTATTTCTTATTTTGTTTCTATATTATTAGGAATTATGTTAGCAGTACTTGGTTAAATTTTTGCTTTTTTACTGATTATAATTAATTATATAATTAAATATGTTAATTAAAACCAGCTCTATAATAATTTCCTATTATTTTTTGAGGAAAATAATTGTTTATGCATATCTTTATTTACTCTTATTCAATATTTCTTCTTTAAAATCTTATACTATTAAGTCTAGTTGGCTTCTTAAGTTTACCTTAATAAAAATATTAATCGTTTAAATAAAAGTTTCCTCTGATATATCAACTATCTCAATTATATTATTTGTGCTATTTTTATATTCTATTATTATTTTAAAAGTAGTTTATTCATTCAATCATTCAATCATTCAATCAATTTTTTCCTCGTGGCTTATTCACTTTAAGTGCTAAAATTAAAAAAGATAATTATAGATTAATGGAAATGATATCGAAAGAAAAAGAAGATATAGAATAAAGAGTTATTAGTTAGAAGAAAGATCTGTAAATCTACTGAAGCATTAAAAAAATCATCAATAATTAAACGGTAAAATTATAAAAATTAAGGAATAATGGTTAATAAATATAAAAAAGGCTAAATTCCTAAAGCTAATTTCTTAAAAATCGGATAAGAGATTTAAAAAAAAGAATCTGAGTTAATTTTTAAATCAAATCACTTTATACAAAATTCAAGAAATCTTGCTACACTGTAAATATAGAAAATATTTATATGATAGTACAAAAAATTTAAAGAATTGAAGCGATAAAGTTAGATTAAAGTAAGAAAAAAATCTTTAAAAATTCCAAGAATTAAAAAGTTTATGTTGATAAATGCTTGAAGTCAAATTTAAGAAAATCATTGAAATAAAAAATCCAGAATAAATAAAATGAAATAAGATTAAACTTATTTTTTACTTAAAAAATGTATAAGTAAAATAATGAAGTATGTAACAGTAAAAAGCAGATTTTTGATCACTCAAAACTTCAACTTTTTAATTACTAAACAAGAAATATCTCTGTTAGTACATGAGGATGAGGTTACAAAGCCTAAAATCTCAATTTTATTTGATCTATTTATATTGATATATCTTTTACTGAAAAATATAAAGTTACTCATAAAATTAATGTCTAAACAAAAAAATTAAAAAAGAATTCTTAAAAACCTAAAATTAACTTTAACTGATTTTAATAAGCTTAGAGAAAAATAAAATTTAAAAATAAAGAAAAAATATTATTTAAATAAAGTAAAGCTAAATTTATTTATTTAGACTAACTCGATAAAAATCAATAAATTTATTTGCATTAAAATTTTTAATAAATAGATTGAAATATAAAAATCATAAATAAATTATTTGGAAATATAAGAATTTTCTAAAAATATTAATTTTAAACTTTAATAAATAGAATAAAAACTTAAAATTAGATTGCCTACAAATTTCAATAATAAGCTTTAAATTTATTAAAAATCTATTAAAGATAATGAAAATAAATAATTTAATAAAGTTATTGATAAAGGTAAACTATTTTTATAATATAAATTATTAATTAGGAATATAGAGTTTTCGCTTTAAATTTTTACATAAAAAATAGTACATAATTTTAATCATCAAAATTAAATATATTTTTTCATAAGAATATAAAAGGTTTATTTTTAATTTTGAATCATTTGAACTAGATATATTTATGATAAAAATAAATATAGAAGCAAGAAAGATAAAATAAAATAAATTTAACAAAATTAAAAGATTTAAAATCGAAAAAACAAAATTAAATTAATCAATTAGACTTTATTCATGATATATACAAAATTTTAAATAATTAAATTTAGATAATAATAAAATTTTAAATAAGTAAATTAAATAATCATTATCATTCTCTTTTCTCCAATTCCACATACTTCAGAATCTGTTCGTCTATTAAGTTAAATAACTTCAAGTCTCTTGGATCTTCTCTTTCGTTATTAACTACTTAACTACAAAACTCTATTACTTTATCTAGTTCATTGTAAACTTAACTATTCTCGAACTTAAAATTTTTATTCGGCTTTAAAGAAGGAGACACCGTAAATGCGAAGTTATCTTAAAAATTTATCTCACCTAGTCTAATTTTAGGTTTAGAGATATAATTAAAAACTGTTAACTAATCTTCATTGAAGATTATAGTTTTCAGTTTCTCAAGTTCTATCAACTTTTTTACTAAAAAATCAGCTTACAGATAATCTTAGATTGTATCGTTAGCTTTTTCCAAGAGTAAAAGCTTTTTCTGGTTTTTATTTTAAAATAAAGGTTAGTTCTTTTTGAAGAGACTAAGAAATTTGTAAAAGTAGAACTAGAAAATGTTAATTTTGAAATGATCTTCCTTTTTTATTTTTTACTAAAAGTATTAACTCTTTTATTCACAAGACATACGAAGTTTTATTTAGTTCTTAGATGCTTATACAGGTTCTAAATTTTTAGAAGAATCAATATTTTCTTTATCTTAAGATTCCTGAATATGTTCCTCTTTACCTTAAATATTGCTTTCGTTTAAAGTATTAGAAAGATTTTCCATTTCTTGCTATGAAATAATATTTTAACATTAAATAGATTTTTAATTTGATTCATTTTAGTCTTTTGGATTTTCTTCATTTATAGGACTATCATTTTAACTTTTCATATTGCTAACAGTTTATGTCTTGTCAATTAAGTCGCTCTTAGACTCAATAATCTAAGTTTATTTATTTCTCAAATAATTATTAATAAACTCTCGAATTCCAATTTCTTATTCTTAAATGTCATTTTATTCTTCTTTTATAAATTAATTTTATTTATTTTCAGGAGTAATTTAAGATAATTTACTTTTAGTTCCCTTTTTTAGCGTTCTTTTTTCCAATCTTACTCTTGTTAAGAGATTTAAACTACTTAAAAATAACTCTTAGATTTCTTTTCACTATTATTAATTTAATTTTGGTGTTTTTATGTATTTTTATTCAGAATATTTCTTGGTTTTAAGGTTTAATCTATATTTTCTTAGAGATCTTCAAATTCAAAGATATCATTTATAAAGTTATATGTGAAAGCATATTTAGAGTATATTATTACAAGAGCTTGACTTAAAAGTATTATTATGTTAAGAACACCTCCTATTTATGAAGCCACATCTTAAACCTTTTTATATCGTCTCTTATATTAAAGTATACTATCAGAAGAAAACATTTCAAGAAAAAAAATAAAAGAAACTTGTAAATTTTAATTTGAAATTGTCTCTGTTTATGTATTTTCAATTAAGAAATCTTTAATCGTTTATTAATTCTCCAGCAAAAATCCATCATCTGTTATTATTTCTAAAGGTTTAAATAAAACAGAAGTATATTTACGCTGATATAAATCTAGAGATCAATAATACGTGTCAAGTTTATTTTTTATTGGATTTTCGTAATTAGTGACATCAACTATTTTATCAGAGAAGAAAACAGTTAAAAATATTTAATTTGCAATCAATTCCTCAATCTATTCTATTGGAGCACACTATATTTCTGAATTTGTTTCGTTTTTACATAATTTAACATGTATTCATATGCTTCTCATGTTGGTTTCAGTTCATCATCCTCCTATTTCAAAAGATTTTAAATCGAAACAATTTGTCAGATAATATTCTGGAAAAGGTTTACTAAATTAATCTTCGAAACCTTTATAAAAACTTTCGTTGCATTAAACTGTAGGAATTGCGTCATTAAATTAGCCCGAAGAATTAATTATATTATATCCAACTTCTATTGTAAAAATAGAAGGAGGAACTATAATATTATTACTTCCATTAGTAATTGCAAAAGCGAAGGTGTAATTGTTTATTGAAAATAATTATCAAGGGCGTTTGTCTTATTTAATCGTTTAAGTAATAACGCTTGGATTAGTTTTGAGGATCATATCTTATCCCATATTTATGAAAGATAATATAAAGAGTAAATAAGTACAAATGGATAAAATAATTCCTAAGAATGAATGAAATCCTTTTTATCTTTTGTATGAGAAATTAATAAGCATTGGATAAATATCAAAGAAATTAATAAGTCCATTCATTTTATTTTATTAATTTTTTAATAAATATTTTTATTTAAACTAATTTAAAATAAATATAAATATAAAATTATTTATAAAGTGCTTTTAATTTTCTTTTAAAAATATTTTATTCATTTTTTAGATAAATATATAATTATTGACAAAAGACATTATTTTATATAAATTTATAGCATTATTAATGATTTAGTAAGATAAATATTTTGCTAATTTTCACATTACTAAGTAATCAATTTCATTTATGATTTCGTTAGAATTATTTAGTTACAAAAATAGAAGTTTTAGCATTTTTTTAATTATATTAAATGATAGAAAATAATTCTGCTATCCATCTTTTTAATTTCACATAATCTATAATCTATGTTCTTGATTTATTTAATAATAAATTAAAAGTTTCTCATTTTTCATAAGAATTAAAATTTGAAATATTCATTCTTTCTAAACATCTTCATATTTTAATACTTTTTGCATCCTTCCATTTTTTGTTTTTATTGAAGTTTATTTTGCTTTAAGTTATGCAATTTTCTTAAAATATATTACGAAATTATTTAAATTTGATGCTCTCATATTTTTATCTATTTTAAAAGAAAGGAATGATTAAAATTATAGATGCAACATTTAAATTTAATTAATTTAAAAGAATAGCTATATAAATTTTAAAGTTGAATACTAATTTATAAATAAAATGACTAAATAAAATAACTCTTAGAATTAATTTATCTTTTAATGTTTAACTTGACTAATTTCTTATTTCTATAAAAATCTAAATTACTTTAATTAAATATTTTATTTATCTTTTAATAGTTTAGATATAATTAATTTTAATTTAAAGATTCTTTAAATTTATCTTCAGAATTTTCTTTACTTTTATAAATAAATGTTTTAGACTATTCAAAATAAGTAACTTTAACATGCTAATTAATTAATTATTTAAATAACAAGAAATATTTTTATTACATTGCTTATTTTAACCAAAAACATTAAACATAATGGTGAAAACTTAGATATTTAAAACATTTGATATTAATCGCTATAATTATTAAGAGTAGTTAAATTATTAATCTTAAATAAAATATTAACTTTAGATAAACTAAATAATTAACATATTTATTTTAAAAAACATTAATAATTAACTAGATTTTTAGAATGATTGAATGAAAAATAAATCCATTAGCAATATGAGAATAAAGAATAATTAAAATAATTATTTTTGATATGAGCAAAGATTAAGGAGAGGGAGAAACAAAGCAATAAAAAAATTAAATAAAATCAAAACAATAATGAAGACCAAAGAGTTTCAAAAGGAGAATGATATCACAAAAGATATTATATTTAGCTAATAGGCGAACATTATATAATTTAGTTTAACATATTTATTTTTATTTTATGAAAGAATAAACTTATTATTTATTAAAAGAAATCATATAATATAAATAACTAGATTCAAAAGAGCTTTTTAACCACCTCCTCAGAACTGGAGAGGTAGCCAGAAGCATTTTCTCTTACCATGTCTTAACTTCAATAAATCCAACCTTCTTTGGACCAACAATTAGCCAGTGAAGAAAAACTATAAAAAATTCAGAACAAAAAATCAAAAAAACTATCAAAACCTTCATTTAAAACTGAAAAAGAGACCATTCAACGGAATCATTAAAAGTAATATCAAAGAAATAGAAAAAAAGCAAGAATGCATAGTAAGAAATTTCATAGCAGATCTTTGATTTAGATATAGAAATAAAATAAATGGACTCTTAATAGATGAAACAATTAATTTATACACTTATAAAAAATTATAAAATTTGAAGAGGACTTAAATCATAGAATGAAGGAATATTCGAAGTAAGTAAAGACCTAATAAATCATATGATGATGATGAAGTCCATATGGTAGACCAAAGAGCAAAAACCGGAGTCTAATGAATGAATAACAGAGTTAGTGAATGATATTTGAATAAGGAGAGAGAAAGATGAGAAAAATTGAATGGAAGTAGATTTAAGGCTCCTATTAATAGAAGAAAATTTGCAGAAAATTTAAAAGGAACATGCATAGAAATAAAAAGACAAGAAGAAAATTTCACAGACCAAGAGAAAAGTTCTACTTTTTCAAAAATATGTAGCATTGAGACGCAAATGTCCAAGACAAAAAAGAAAAATAAGTAATATCTGATGTTATATTAAATTTTAGGAATTTATAGAAAGAGCTGCTGAATTTTATCTCTCATGAACTGGAAAAATCCGGAGAAAGAAAGTAGATTTTTGATTTAATGCAAGACAGGGAGAAGTTAAGAGAAGAACTGATTTTTCTAATAAATCAATCTTTACTTTTAAGCTGAATAGTGAATTAATTTAATGATTAATGATTCATTTTAATAAATTTCTATTTTTATTTAAAATGATATAAAAATTATGATATATAATCTAAAATTTAGAGATTTATAAAATAAAAATATATTATGCAAAAATATGATTTTTTTTTAATATAATTCAAAAATAATAATAATTCCTTAAATTAGAGAAGTTGTAATTTTTTTAATATTACATTTTATAATTTATATTATTCCTAAAAAAATTTAATTTACTTAATTTAAAAAATTATAACTAAAATATTATATTTAAACGAAATTATTAAATATCATTAATAATTTAGAGCGTATAAATAAAGTTTATTTATTTTTTAATAAAACTTTTTATATAAAGAAATATTAAATTTTTATATCTCTTTTTTTTTATTTCGATTTTTTTAATTAAATAATATCAAATTATTTATGAAAGAATTTATATTTATTAACTCTAAAATTATCTTTATTTATATATAATCACTTATAAAAATTAAGGTATTTTTTATTGAAAGTCCTTTTTACGCCCATACCCATGTCGGAAGGCTTTTTTGTAAAGATTTTTCCTCTGTTTCTATTATCTGGATATTCCTGTATGTTGCTGAAACTTCATTTCTAAGATAGTGTCCATTCCATATTTTGAACTAAAAAGTTATTTTCTACCTTTGTGCTCATGTCCAAGAGCTTCCTATAAGTTCTTCCTGAAAGGTTGCAGAAGAGGCGTTAACTTCGGTAGAATTTCTGATTTTTTTCCTTCTTTTACAATTTTTTGCGAAATACCTTCTCAACTACTAATTACCATCAGTAACTTCATCCTTGAGAGTGTGGTCCAATATAGCTTCAGTAGAATTTCCATCAACTTTTGCGTTCGAAGAATTAAATTTGGATGGCTTACTGGCTCGCAAAGGTAGATTTGACTATTAAGGAGTATCCTCTCATTCCAACTCCATAATTTTTCATATTAGAGTTGGTTGGAGGTTGCCGCTAAATATTTTTATGTTCACCAAGAAAGCGAACTTCTTTCTCTAGATCATCTATCTAATTTTATAATTTTCTAGATCAAACTGAGTTCTTCAACAATCTTTAAACTTCTCTCTTGAGATCAATCTTAGAAAATTAGAGTTCCTTATTTAAATCGGTAAAAATCCTTGAGTTCTAGAAACTAGACTCCCAATTTCTTGAGTTAGAGGATGAGAATTTACTCTGTTTTATTTTCTTTAGGATTTGTACAATTTCTCTCTTCTATCCGATTTGGTAGATAAAAATAATTTTTGTAAGCCTGACATATTTTATGCTTTGATCAATGAATTAAAAGAAAAATAACTTAAAATTAAACTTAAAGATTGGCATAATATTAATAAAATAAAGCTAGCTTAATTTAAAATGATATACATTTTAAGATTTAGTTAATTTATATTTTTGACTAAAACAATTATTATTATACAATAAACAACTTTATATGCTAAAATATAGTAATTATCTTAAATAATTTTTAAGTTTATAATTAATAATTAAAAGATCATAATTTAAATTTAAAGATTTAAGAATTAAATAAGAATAAAATTAAAATATAAATATCATTAGTTAAAATCAAAAGAGATTTAAATATAAAATATTAAAACTAAATCTAGAAGAATGAAGAATTTAATTATTTTATTATATAATATTCTTTAAAATGGTTGTTTTTTCTTAAAATAAAAGAATTTAATTATTAAACGTTATTTCTTAACAAGAAATGGAAAATCTTTCTAATACTTTAAACGAAAGCAATATTTAAGGTAAAGAGGAACATATTCAGGAATCTTAAGATAAAGAAAATATTGATTCTTCTAAAAATTTAGAACCTGTATAAACATCTAAGAACTAAATAAAACTTCATATGTCTAGTGAATAAAAGAGTTAATACTTTTAGTAAAAAATAAAAAAGGAAGATCATTTCAAAATTAACTTTTTCTAATTCTACTTTTATAAATTTCTTAATCTCTTCAAAAAGAACTAACCTTTATTTTTAAATAAAAACCAGAAAAAGTTTTAACTCTTAGAAAAAGCTAACGATACAATCTAAGATTATCTGTAAGCTGATTTTTTAGTAAAAAAGTTGATAGAACTTGAGAAACTGAAAACTATAATCTTCAATGAAGATTAGTTAACAGTTTTTAATTACATCTCTAAACCTAAAATTAGACTAGATGAGATAAAATTTTAAGATAACTTCGCATTTACGCTGACTCCTTCTTTAAAGCCGAATAAAAATTTTAAGTTCGAGAATAGTTAAGCTTACAATGAACTAGATAAAGTAATAGAGTTTTGTAGTTAAGTAGTTAATAACGAAAGAGAAGATCCAAGAGACTTGAAGTTATTTAACTTAATAAAAAATCAGATTCTGAAGTATGTGGAATTGGAGAAAAGAGAATGATTTTATGAGAATTTTATTTTACAAGTAAATTCTCTAAATTTCTAATTATTATTTTCAAAAATTATTAACTAGATTAAAGGAAAAGAAACCTTTAGTTTTCTTAAATTAAATTTTTTATTACCATTTTTTTTAAATTTATATGCAAGAAGAATTAAATACTACTATATAGCTATTTATTACCTAAAAACTAATTTTAGATCTATGTTTATTTGTGTTTTTATTTTACATTAAGGATCTTCTTTGTGTGTTGGAAAAACTTAGATCCATAGAGCTATTGAGCATTCTATTGATAGAAGCAACAAGAATGTTCTACTTGCTTTTTCAACAAGTAGGAACCACTATTTATAATTAATCTGTATTATGTAATCATAAGCTTCAAATCCATATATGAACTGGATAATAGTCCAAATGTGCTCACTTAAAGATCTTGGATTAAAAAATGGATTTCTCAAAGATAAAGAGGTAACTTATAATTATAATCGTATGTCATATTCCCTAGCGAAATACTCAAAATATAACTATATTATATTTTGATGCCAAAAAATGAAAAAAATTAATTGGAAATAATCTTACTACGAAAAATGTAAAATTGATTTTATATTACAATATTAATTTCACAATTTTACAGCTGAATAAATAAAATAAGAGCAATTGATTAAATAATATTTATTTTGCAAAAAGAGACCAAGAGATTTAAGAATAATAAATAATAATTGAAAAGATGGTTGGAGCTGAGAATGACCTTCGTGACAACTCTTTCTGGTTTGATGGCTAGGAACAAGTTCCTTTCCTGTCGCTAAGAAAGTTCCTGATCAGAGTTATTTTCTGAAGGAAGCGCTGTCTTTGAGATTATCCGCTCTTGGTAGGGACTTGAAGCCTGACTGCTCATAGCAATGGAGCTCCCTAGCAGCTGTGCCTGGAGCACAACGGGATATCCCCGTTATTCCATAAAAAGAGAGCATCGGTTTGTTCAATCGGAAAGGAGTTTCCGGTCCAAAAACTTTTTTAGTTGAAATTAATTAAGAATAATAAATATAATAATGTAAATCTATTATAAAATATGAAAAGTTAAAAAAATTATTAAATGAACCAAGAAAATATTTATTTTCCAAGATCAGCATCAGTTTCTCTTTACATTTGTAATCGAAAAATAAAATTAAAAAATTTAGATTAAGTTTGGCAACTATAAGATAGCTATCAATT